>JAQGCS010001782.1:0-12282 GCA_034702105.1 Fuscozetes fuscipes | reverse complement strand
TCAGTGCAATTAGGCGGTAGAGGGCGTAGAAGTTGTAAATGGAATGGAACTATAGAGAGAATTGAGACTAACAAGTGCTAACTCGAATTTTGTGGTTTATAATGGTCCCTAATAGTTTTAATATTGGAAATAAAAAAACTTGAAATTTTCATTAAATTTGCCCCCAAACAAAAATGCAAATACAGCCGCCTCGCTTCGCTCGACAAAGAAACACAAAGGGGGACCAAGGTAAAAAATTTGCCGCCTTGCTTCGCTTAGCAAAAATATAAAGGCCCCCCTCTGAGCTTTTTTCCAAAATACGAGCCGCTTCGCTTCGTATTTTGGTACGTCGGTATACCTGCAATGTTAACTTTTCGAAAAATTCTAGGGAGGAGGGGGGGGGGGTAAACCCAAAATTTTCGACTCTAGGGGGTAAGGCTTCAACCCCCCTGGCCATTTCTGATCTAAGGATAAGTTAAAAACTCAATTTGAAAAAGTAGTTTCATTGGAAGTGTTGCTTAACTTTCAATATAATTACCATAACTTAATCCCTGAGAAGCTTTTCAAGAGTTAAATGCAATGTATTCCATCAGATAATTGAATGTTGACTTGTTAAATTTATTATTTAAATGACTCTAACGTTAAATATAAATATAATTTGATTGTTTTGCTTTCAATTTAAACTTATTATACTTTAGAATGTGGTCGAACTATGCAAGAACCAAGTGGTGCACTTGAATCTCCCGATTATCCAAAGTCTTCACCCCCTCCAGAGGGCGAGCACTGCGAGTGGAGAATCACTGCCACTCACGGGGAAAGGATTGTTCTCAATATCACAGATCTTGATATTTATGAATCAGACGGCTGTGAGACTGATTTCTTGGAGATAAGAGATGGTTATTGGCCTAAATCTCCCCTTTTGGGTGAGTTTCACTTGAGTTCAATGTTTGTTGAGTTTGTCTGCAATTTTGCAGAATTGAGTTCTCGAGTAACGGACCCTTTATTTTCTTATGAATGATATTCTAACTGCAATGAAATGCACTCATTTTCAGGAAGATTCTGTGGTAGTGGCAAATTGCCCGACACTCTAATGACGACTGGTTACAGAATGCTTGTTATTTATAAGTCGTCTCCTAATCAACACAGTCACCGGGGTTTCAAAGCTAATTATGAAGGTATCAAATGTCCCACTTTTCCTCATTTTCTTCTTTTTTTATTATTTTTTTCTTTATTTGACAGCTCTTTGTGGCGGAGACATCAATGCAGAGGAGGGAACACTTCAAAGTCCAAACTATCCCGAAGACTACAGACCTAATAAAGAATGTATTTGGAAGATCACAGTTCCGGACAATTTTCAAGTGGCGCTTAAATTTCAATCGTTTGAAATCGAAAATCACGACAATTGTGTTTATGATTATCTCGAAGTACGTGACGGCCATCAGACGAATAGTCCACTCCTTGGAAAGTTCTGTGGCTATAAAGTTCCCGAATCGGTTCGGTCTAACTCTAACAAACTACTCGTGAAATTCATGTCCGACAGTTCCGTCCAAAAGGCCGGCTTTTCGGCAAATTTCATCAAAGAGTTTGATGAGTGCTCTGACTCTGACCACGGATGCGAACACCAGTGCGTAAACACTTTGGGTGGATATCGATGTGAATGTCGTATAGGTTTTGAGTTGCACTCAGACGGCAAGAAATGTGAAGACGCCTGTGGCGGAGTCATTGATGTCACCAACGGAACTATAGTTAGTCCTTCGTTTCCGGATCTCTATCCACCCAATAAGAACTGCATTTGGGAGATAATAGCGCCGCAGAGCTTCAGAATTACTCTTAATTTCACTCACTTTGATTTAGAGGGCAATAATGTGAGCATTTATTAACACATTTGATAAAAGTCTCACTTAATTATGATTTTGATTGAATCGATAGCAAGACTGTGAATACGATAGCGTTGATATCAAAAGTAAATTAGGAGACAATGACTTTAGAAAACACGGAATCTTCTGTGGCTCTCGAATCCCTC
The DNA here is from genome assembly GCA_034702105.1 of Fuscozetes fuscipes. Taxonomy (NCBI): domain Eukaryota; kingdom Metazoa; phylum Arthropoda; class Arachnida; order Sarcoptiformes; family Ceratozetidae; genus Fuscozetes; species Fuscozetes fuscipes. The sequence goes on along the minus strand of JAQGCS010001782.1, from coordinate 10,280 downwards.
CAATGATTACATCTGTTGGACACAGTCTACGCATTGAATTCAATTCGGATAATTCGGTCCAAAAGAGTGGATTCAGTGCTAACTTTTTCACCGGTATTGCTATTAATGATTATTTATTGTCATGTATTCAATAATTAGTGATATTGTTAGACAAAGACGAGTGTGCGATAAACAACGGGGGTTGTCAACATATCTGCCGCAATACTATCGGCTCTTATTTATGCATTTGTCACAATGGCTTTGTCTTACATGAGAACAAACACGACTGCAAAGAGGGCAGTTGCACTCATCATATTACTACTTCCAATGGCGAGCTTCAGAGTCCTAACTACCCGGATCCGTACCCTAGCCGTAAAGACTGTACATGGCTTATGACAACAACACCGGGTCATAGAATCAAACTGTTGTTTACTGAGTTCGAATTGGAACCCCATCAGGAGTGCGCTTATGATCACATCATTGTATACGACGGCGATTCCACCGAATCGTCGACTTTAGGCCGTTTCTGTGGCAGTAAAGTACCGCATACTCTTCTCTCATCGCTCAACAAAATGTTTATGATTTTCAAATCCGATGCTTCCGTCCAAAGGAAAGGTTTCAAAGCAACGCATTCGACAGGTTTTTAATAATTTTCATTTGTCACCAACTAATCAATTGATTACTTCTACAGTCTGTGGGGGAAGACTGATGGCAAACATGGGTTTAGAACACATATACTCGCACTCGAAGTTCGGAGATTTCAACTATGACAAGAAAGAGGATTGTGACTGGATCATTGAGGCACCCGAAGGAAAACGTGTGAGACTTCGGTTCGTCACATTCGAAGTGGAACACGAGGCCGACTGCAGCTATGATTTTGTTGAAGTCTTCGATGGCTACGAAGATTCCGCTCCTAATTTGGGCCGCTATTGTGGTAATAAGGTATTGGCCACTACTTAGTCGATAAATGTTTGAACTGAATTGAAAGTGTGTTCAACTTTTAGATTCCACCCGACTTCTTGTCGGCGAGTGAGTCACTACTCCTTCGCTTCCGATCGGACGACACGATCCATAACAAGGGTTTTGCAGTTTCATACTCAGCACTGGACGCCAACGAAGACGAACAGATTATAAGTGTAGAAAAGCCTCAGAAACATCGAACGGTTGTTCCCAATTACCGTCACCGACATAGGCATATGCGACGGCACAACTGATTCGCAATTGTTTTTATGGGGAGAACCCAATTTTACTACAATCAGTGCCATATTTTATTTGATTGTATTTGTCGGACAGACAGCATATGAACAGCAAATGATTGGCAATACTCTGTGATATTGCTATTGCGATCTCATCCCAAATACTCTTCGATTGCCATCACTTGAGTTACTATTACTTTATTTATCATTAATTATCGAAATTCAAACTTATTTTAAGTTTTCTTTCGTTTACTTATTATTTGAGAAATAATTTTATTTATATTTGATTTTAGTTTAGATTTATTTTATAATTTTGTGCCAAAAGTTGTGAAATGCGTGCGATATATATACAGTATATTAATATTGGGATCAAATATATTGCTATATATCTATAGTACGGAACAAAACTTTTTCTAATCAGTGCTTTATATTTGATTTATAAATTGAGACAAAATGAGAGTACAATCAATGAATCTGTTCGTAATTATAGCACAATTTGATTACTTAACAAACGAACAATTATTAGATTCAAACGCCAATTGATTTTAACGTCGTTTTTATTTTCTACGTCTAATTATATATTAATTTATGACATATTTATTTGGAAAACAGTTTCGCAAATTTTATGTAATCCTAGTCTTAATTCTCATTAATTTATAAGCTTTTAATTAATGTTAAGTTAATATTAATATTCATTTACCGAAGATTTTAATCTCAACCAATACTCACTTCTGTTATATCTTTTTATGTAAATAATCAAAAACTCAATAAATAAATCAAAAATTAGACCAAATATGAGACGAACTTCAAAACTGTCTGCGATTTGCCAGACATTCAAACAACACTCAAATCATTTGAATTAATTTATGGCTATTTTTTTCATTATATTTAGTTTTCTATATTTGTTTCACTTATTTATTATTAATCAATTCATTATTAATAGAATTTACTCAACACTCGAGAGATTTGTTAGCAAATGATTTAATTCAATCTATTTTAAGTATGAAACGCTATTTTTATATAAAAATATCGCATCTTCAATAATTTATATTAGTTTTGCTTTCACAAAAATAGCAACTTGTTTTCACCCTGGGTTCAAAGTTTAGCATCAAATCGCCAAGCAATTAAGATGATGTCATGCGATTAAGATAACACTTCAACAACAGACTCAAATTAATTTGTCATTAAATTTTAACTGATCATGTTCTACAGTAGACACTGAATCCAATTTCAGAACAAGTTAATATTTTATGAAAGACCCTTTATGACTCATAAATTATGAATCTAAGACTTACAAGCTCCAATTTTAATAAGAGATTTCATTAATTCCAAACTCACATAATATGCGCAAAAATAATATCTCTTGATTTCGATTAATTTATTGAAAGGGAAAGTAATTTGATTTATAATTTGATTGTTTGGAAGATTTTCTTTTGGTTCAAATAAATTAATTGGTCGTAAAATGAAGGGCGGACTCACAAAACATGCCTCGACTAACAATTCTATTCAATCCATATGACTATAATTCTTGTTTTTCATGAATATCGAAATGCAATTCTCCGAAATTATCTCTCCTATGGATTCTTCTTTAATGTGATCAATAAAAGTGACATAAATTATAATGAAATGAAAAACCATTCGACAAAGATTGAAATGCGAGGCATTTATTGCTTTCATTTTATTTGAATTTGAATTCATAATAACCTAATTTGTAATTCAATGTCAACTCTTCAGTATTTTTTGAGACCAAAAAAATAAATGATTCTGCATATAAAAATCTCAATCCTAGATAATTTATCATATTACGCCAGTTTTGTCATCTGCGAATGCCCTTCATGCCTCTCGTGTTTACCATGCCAAATTATAAAATAAATGAACTTCATTGCAGCTTTCAAGTTCGAGAGTATAGGAACCGTCTTCTAAAACAAGCCTATCATGTAATGCAATGAGCGATTAGAAAATTGATCGATTATATTAGTATTGAGACAAACCCACAAATTATATGAATGGTATGTCTGATCAGACCTTTACCTCATTGTTCCATAACTTAAATTATCGATACAGAAGTTGTTGTCATAGAGATTATGTTCTCATTTGAATAATTCATAATAAACTGTGGGTTGCACATGGCAATCTGGTCAATCTTTAGAACAGTATCTATAATAAAAGCAGCTGTCTACTTTTTCCCGCTTTCATTTCAATCGTAATTATGACTATAAAACATACGAAGCATTCATTTCTTTAAATGTATGAAAAACTTTGAGTGCATTTCAATAAAATTTTGTGGAATATATTCTCATTGAAGGAACTGAAGACTATTTCGAATAGAATTTGTTGTTTTTGTTGAACTGATTGCACGAAATGATCACAACTGTTAACCCAATTCGAGTGTCGGACGTGATTGTAACAAACCATGCCTTCGATGTGACTCATTGTCGCCAATGTTTTTCGATAGAGATGTCATTAGGACTGAATAAATGTCCATTTTATTAATGTTTGGCCCAAAATTCACGGCTGATTCCGATCTCAAGTTTATTAATTTTTAATTCATTGGAAGTTTATGTGGCAGAGAGCACCTTTCACATTTAAAGTCAAGTAAAAATAAGTTTTTCGGCGCAATGTGTGCGCAGGTCTAACAGGACTGGCGGTTAGAGTAATACCGATATTCTGTTTTGCCGTTAATTCGTTTGTTGTCATAAAAGCTGTGAAACTATAAAACGACACGGAATATAACGTGTCATATAATTGTAATACTGTCTTAACCATACACTGCTTACAATGAAAGGGCGTTTCGATTCTCTTACCATTCATTCACTTACAGACAGTGTCTGAGTTCAATAGCGAACAACTTTTGTTAAAAAATGCCGTTTCGATACTCAAAACGTTTAATTCATTTCCTTCTTCTCTTCAAATATCTTCACATTTCAAGTATTGAGTGACGAAAAGTAAGTCTTCATATAATTTATTACATTTATGTGTTTATTGAGTACTTGAGGAGTAAATCCAAGAATCTTAAAATGTGACAACAAATTGAATTAATTCGACACTGAGTGATAACTTACGAGTTTCGTTAGATTTTTGTAAAGCATTCTCATGAATGGATATTACTGTAATTATTAGTGTAAAATTCACCACTAAGGAATGGCATAGATGAGCCCCAACTTTATAAATTGCACTTTTACATTTAAACATAATATAAGCAATTTTTCTTAAATCCAGACTTTTCATAGTTTTTGAAATTTTCAAAGTCCTAAGCAATTGACTATATGTCTGTTTGAGGTTTTTCTCTTTGCGAATACCTGAGCTATAGTCATAGATTATAGATTTGTGGAATATATTCGATGAATGAGTGAAAAGAGATTAGAAATAATATTTGGTGTCTTAACCATTATTTGTACAAATATTGACGCATAACATATGAGTTTCAAATTTTTCGATAGAATATGTGCAGAATATAAGAAACAGTTGTGACATAGTTTTGTCTGGAATTAGGTATATGTTGTGTTAATTTGGTGGTCGATTTGTGACCCAATTTATTTAAAGCCTATTCTATAGTCTGAACGCAAACACGAAAAGCATTATTCAATTCAATGATTAATAAGAATGTGATTCGCACACAAATGAGATTAAAACTTGTGTACAACTAATGCATAATAATTACATTTATTTAATATCATTGCGATCTTTAATTATTTGTTTGACTGAAGGCTTAACTCATTCCTATTCTATTAACTTTCGATTCTATAGTTTTTCGATGAAATTATTTCACATAATAAGTGAAATAAAGGCAAAGAATATAAGTGTTGATTAACGCCCTTTCGATCGATAATTATTTAAAAACAGTCTTTTAGGGAATAAGTTGTTCAGTATTTCACTTTCATTGCATACACTTTTGACTGCATTTTGTTGATTATTAAACGAATTGCAATTTTTCTAAGAATTCATTATTTAAACATTTGCTTAAAATTATGAATATTTCATTGAAAGCAATTTTATAGAAAACAATGGGATTGTATTCAACCAATGATTTCCAATCAATAATAAATGATTTATATATCGTTTCAAATATCATATCATTAAATTAAGTTCGTAATAACAGGAATGACGAAGGGGAGGGTTAAGTCTTTACCCACGCAATTTGAAGTTTTCACCTTCAAAAGGATTTTGGAAACTGATTTTCCTTCAAAAGAATTTTCGCTATTACCGTCAATTTTAGTTGTTTACCTGGTTTATTATTATTGGTTTATTGGTATGTTAAATTTATGCAAAAATAAACCACGTAAAAATTGAATTTAGGCTAAAAACACTTAATACCAAATAAATTAGCCAGGATAACCTGTTCCCTTTCATTTTGATTAATTAAGTTAATTTAACTGGATTTAAACTATATTGGGATGCCAGGGATGTCCAAGGTCGTCCGCTCTAGAGTGGGGGTCTAGCTCGGTGGAAGACCGAAAATTTCAAGGGTATACCTGTAATGTTAAATTTTGAAAAAATTTTAGGGGGGGGGTCAAAACTCGTCGGATTTGATTGAAAAATTTTTTTACTCTAGAAGAGGGTAAGAGGTCTACCCTCCCCTTAGGCATCCCTGATTTAGACCTATTAGATTTAGGATTTATGTGTAGAAAGGGCTAATGACAAAATGGTGACTATAAACTGATTTTGCCTAGGAAAATTAGATAGACACACAGTCATTGATTGTCTATACCCCTTTTACTGCCAAGGATATAGTTAAAATACCAGCTTTAAGTGTCAGGGGTAAACAATTTCAGGATTACTTAAATCGATATTCGTATCTTAATTTTAGAATAATTTTTGTAGTTTTCTGTGATTTTTGATGAGAAGTCACTCAAAAATTGATTTTTAAAGGTTTTCGTTGACACAAAAAAGGGAACAAAAGCACTGAAGAGTTCAAAGTCATACTAAATTTGCTCTAATAGTTACTTGTAGCGCTATATATTGTATTGTGATTCAAGAAGTGCATTGGTATGATAGAACAAAAATTGTTCATGTAGTAAGCATCTTTTTATTGTTTAAAACAAAGTTAACATTTACATTGTCACTTAGGTTCTGGGGGGGGGGGGTTAGGGGTAAAAGATCAAATATTTCTAAAGCGTCTAGGGTATTTTCAATTTTGCCCACTCGCTTTGCTCTGTAAACCTCCTAGACAAAAACTATAACCACATGCATTTTTCATAATAAGAATAATTTTGGCCACAAACATAGAATGAATTTAAAGACCAACTTTCATATCTTTGGTTATATGATTGCTTTGATATTCATAATTGCAATTAAAACCTAAATCTCCGCTTTAATCATGAATTTGAATGAATTAGTACTGAAAAGTCACCACAATCAATTTAACAGCTCTTGAACTAGAATGTGTCAATTAATTAGCTGAATTAGAACTTGATCACCTTTACATTGAAATTTTTAAACGTTTAGAGTAATCGTTTTTATAATTGATTGCATTTCTAATGTATTTTTAATATTAATTGAGTGGCAAACAGTTATGGTCACAATTCAACACTTGAATAACTTTATTGTTGTTATCAGTTGTGCCACAATTAATATTTTATACGAATTTTTGGGACAATTGGAGTTGAGTTCACACAACTATCAGTCGATGAATCCATTCATACGATAATCGCTTTTCACTGGAATTCAGTGCAATGTTTAGAAAACATTTGTCTATTGATTTCAAGAATTGTGAGAATCGATTCATGTTTTTTGTGTTTTGCAAACCATTCCTATTATTGATTTCATTAAAAATATGTATTTCTTATGTTATAATGTTTTTAATATTAAGATATTTTGTCGGGTCATTCACTCGAAGCAATTCCGTCAAAAGTTGCATTAATTAACAAAATTGCAATTCTTTATAGAATATGAATATGAAATGTAATTTTAAGTTTTAAAGAAGTTAAGAACATTCTTGCTTTTCATTAGAATAATTGCTGGATTAAAAATGACTGAAAGGCGATTATGTCTGCATTCCCTAAATGTACGAAGAATTCATATTTCAGTACTTGTTATAGTGTTGAGTGCATTGAGTTGTGCTAACCCTCCAGTTATTGACATTTCACATAATATGCGAATTTTGAAACTTCCAAACAATACGAAAGTCGGTTCAATTATATACAGAATAAGAGGAACAGATGCCGACAATGATGTGATCACATTCGGTGCGCGCGGAATAATCGGCAAACGAATGCTATCTTTCAAAAGTGTAAACTTCCATGAGGCAGACGTCTATCTCAACCATCCATTAGAAGTGAGTTTCTGTTAAATAAAGTTATCGCTCCTAAAAGTTTCCTTTTGAAGGACCCGGACTATAACATTACGATTTTTGCCTCTGATCCCAGCAATCAATTCACAGAAGTAGAGTCCAGAATAATAGTGAGTCAAAGTACAGCCCCTAACGATTCGCCATTTCTTTGGTCAGATGTCATCATTAAAATACCTGAGGTTTAAATCCCAGAACACCATAAAAAATATTAATTACATTACATTATCGCAAATTAGAACACAAATACGAATGAGTCGATCACAACAATTAATGTTAGAAAGAAAGAGGGAAGTAATCTTGCTGTCTCCTTTGAATTAAGGGTAAGTTAATAGATGGTTTTTTTAATATTTAGTGTAACCAAATTTTTAAAGGGGTCTGATAATTTTGGGATCAAATATTTATTTGGACCAGGAGGTGAGTTCTAAACATAATATGTTCTGATTTATATTATATTTGTACTTGCTTGACAGACATTAGCACAGCAGAAATACGCTTGCTAAAAAAAGTTGATTATGAAAAGCAAAATCTTTATGTTCTTACAATCATTGCCTTGGTAAGAGCTTTGTCCTTTAATCAAATTATTCTAAATATGTTTAATTTGTCAAATGAAAGGGCGGTTTCACTAATGAAACATATGATACTCGAAACATCGCGACCCTCGATATAGTGGTGACAATCCTTGACATTCAGGACACTCCGCCTCTATTTACTAATTTGCCAAATGTTTTGCAAATTAATGAAAATTCAAGAGTTGTAAGAATTGTATATTTTCTACTCATTTAGATTTGAAAGCCGTAAATCTTCTTATAATTATTTTTAAATAAGGGGACCGCTATCTTCACTTTAACCGCAGAAGATGGCGATTATGGTAAACAGAGGAATATTACTTTTGATATCGATAGGAGTAAGTGATGCTTGAATTCATACCAAAAGATCTTATCCTTCAAATCAACAGAATCTGCCTTCAATTCCTATTTTGCAATCGATGAAATTAGCGGATCCATTATATTGCGACGACCCGTTCAGTCCATCAAAGATGAAATAGGAACAAAAGAACCCATGATATTGAATGTTAGAGCAATAGAAGTAAAGAGTGCCGACGACTTACAACCGGTTTTATCTGTCGATTCCAATATCGCTATTGTTATCGTATCGACTGATAATAGAAGACCTTACTTCAAAACCGAACATTTGTTTGGATCGATTGATGAAAATAGCCAACTAATGACACCGGTTCGATGGCAAAGCTCAAGCATACCCCAAGTTACTGATGATGATCCCGGTCTCAATGGCACAATAGGTCTTCACATAAGTGATCCGTCCGATACATTCATGATTCAGCCCCAAAGAGGAATAAATCAAATAATTTTTTCAATTGTGGTAAAGGACTCTTCAAAACTCGATTATGAGACCAATTCCGACAAACAGTTTGACATAAAAGTATTTTTTAATGATTTTATCTCTAAATACATGTAATTAACTCACAATTGTTTTATTGGTTTGAAGATCACAGCAACGGATCAGTCGCCTTACCTTCAGTTGAATTCGACGATATTCTGCACAATCAAATTGAATGATATGAATGGTATTTGTATTTATATTAAACATTAATTTGGAAAATGAATATATTTTGTCAATGAATTGCAGACAACATTCCACAATTCACTCATAAAGTATATGAAGTACTACTACCGGAAGATTCTACTATCGGAACGACTGTCGCCAAAATCGAAGCCATGGATGTTGACAGTGGTGAATTTGGCAAAGTTCTTTATACATCAATAAATGGACCCCTTTCTCATGAGTACTCTGTTTTATGAAATCCTCATTTTATTAAACATGTTTTACTATTCTTAGCCTTTCTCTCGATTCTGAGACTGGAGTTATTATTTTGGCCGACAATAGGAGTATTGATAGAGAAATGATTTCTGAGTATAGAGTAACTGTTGAGGCGAGGGATGAGTCGGGACTGGGAAATAAAAATGTCACTGAACTGCACATTAAAATACTCGACTTTAATGGTAATAATTGATGGACGCACTGATCAATTGACTCAATTTGAGATGTTTTCGGTTCATTACAGACAATAAACCAGTTTTTCTTCAGCCGCGTTATGACGCAGTTTTGAATCCAGATCGATTTAGTTTCACTCAACCACTCGCCGTTAAAGCTGTTGACAGCGATGAACCTGGTACTATCAACAGCAATATCAGTTATGAGATTACTGGTGGCAATTATCTCAATAAGTTTAATATAAATGAATATTCGGGTGAAATAACATTGAACTCAATGCTAGTCGACGACAGAAACTTCAAAATTGCTGACAATCTTAAGAATGAGTACCAAAGCATTAAATTTCTGCCGGCTTTCGTTCTCACAGTCAGAGCTCACGATCACGGAATACCACACCAATGGTCAGAAGTAATGGTGTATATCCATAACCCCGATTTTCTCAATAGAACAGTCACTTTCACTATTGGAGATACTCAACAAAATATTGAACAAAGAAAACAATTGATTGAAAGGTTTGATTCAATTATCGATTCATTAGATTTTTAATTCTCTCATTTGATTGAACCCGAAGTGGAATCAGTGCTTTGAGTGGCGCCAAAGTCCACATTTACTCTATTAAACCACAAAATCCTAACAAAGAGATGACAGAAGTGTTAGCCTGGATGGCATATCCCTCACAATCTTCAGGTCAATATTTTTTTTAGTTCAGGGATGGCCAAGCTTTTTGACTCTAGGGGAGGGGTCTAGGGTAGGGGTTTTTCAAAATTTTTCTAGGGGACGGGTCTAGGGGGGGAATTGAATTT
>JAQGCS010001781.1:0-12293 GCA_034702105.1 Fuscozetes fuscipes | reverse complement strand
AATTTAAGACAAAATGGCCGACTTCCGGTCATTTTACGCACTTCCGTCCGCCATTTTACTACCCCCTAGACCCCCCCCCTAGAGCCGCTGACCTTGGGCATCCCTGGATTTAACTCAAAAATAAGATAAAGGAATAGATTTGTAAAAATGAAATTCTGATGTACACAAGCATTTTTTTCTAATGCCTCCCTCAGATTTAAGTTGGAGCAGACCTTGCGCATCATTTAGAAGAATCAAAATTTGTGCCCTAATTAAGTCATATATTAAAAGTGTGTAATTAAAGAGAGGGAAATCTCATTGAGTCGATCGCCAATCTTTGATGGCCTCCAAAATCTTTATTAAAAAAAAGTAGATTTTTGCACAAATATTACGAAAATATTTCAAAAATACATTTTATTGATTCTAATCACGACTTAGTCCTTCAGATGATGGAAATTTCGAGACTGAATCACATTAATGATAGTATTTATGTCCCCTGGTAATCACATTTTCTTAAAAATATTGCAATAATGAAATACGAAAAATATAAATTGAACATGAAATGATTAACTTTATAGAAATGATCGCAAATTTTATGGAAATTGTGACCATTTCTTGTAAAGGTATAGTCTAGTAATTGCATGTTATCTTTAAAATCAAGCTGAAGTAATCAAATTGGTCGCTATTCTCAAATAAAATTCTCATGCAAAATATAAAATATTGTACAATATGTACTATAAACAAATTGGACAATTTCTGTTTGAATAACAAAACATTGAAGTATTTTGTACTAATTAATCTTTATAAAAAATCAATGGATTTTTGAAAATAAGCACAAGCACAAACTATCGAAAATGTTTGTCGAAAGCATTTGATGCGAACAAAGACTTTACAAACTTTAAATGTATGCAGGATAAATTTATCAATATTAATAGATTTATACTTTTGAAGGGAGATAAGAAGCCAAACAAGGTCACCATTTTGCCCCTTAGAAATTAATTTCTGTTAAATGAACTTAATTGAGCACAACTAGTAACTTTGATCAATTGCATAAAAGGAACGAACAATACTGAGATTTATTTAATTAATAAATGGGTGATATTTGCTTACATTGCGAGTCATTACTGGGAAATGAAAAATCCAACGAAGAATTAGTCGATTGATTCATCACTACATCACAATTGACAGCATTCATAGTCCACTGTTCGCCGTTTGTTTCATTAGTGGTCGTCTCCATTGGTTTATCACTCGGAGAGTAAAAACTACTATCCATTGAGGGACTGACAGCACTCGAATCAACACTAGGATTCATTTTTGGACTCAACAATAAGTTTGAATTGTTTTGTTTTGTATTATTATTATTAAAAATAGTAGTGTTACTAATATTTGTTTTATTAGACTGTTCTTTGATAGAGAAGTTGGGACTGTAAACAGATATCACGGGTCGGTTCTGCGCATCGAAGGTAAGTACAGTGGCCCCCAAAAGATGAGTGAAATCATGAGCTGGTTTAGTCAAAACATTGACAGTATGGCCCGAAACTATGTTTTTCGAAGTGTTAGGACTGACAGTTGAGCTATTGTTTGATATTGTGTTCGCCTCCACATAAGAAAGGGACACAGATGTGGGTGTTATCAAATTGATGACATTCGCACCCGAAATACTATTATTTCGACTAAGATTAGAGGTATTCTCAAATCCATTGACTGATTGAGGCGTTTGTTGCGTTAGAATTTGAGTCGAATTAATTGGTATTATCGGTAGGGTTTGAAACTGAACTACAGGTGTCGACTGAACAGAATCGACTGTTTGTATGGTCTGGACGTTAGCACCACTTAAATTAGATATCAGATTATTAATTGGCATTTGCTGTTGAGGTTGTGCTGTGTGCGGCTTTTCAACGGAAATAGAGGGGGTCACTGGAGGCGAGTTGACCACTTTCAGTGCCGATTGGTTTGAGGTAATGGTTGTGCAAATTGAAGGTGTTTTTTGTGATGACTGAGGAGAAGGTATGAGTGGAGGGGAATCAATTTCCCTGATTATGGCTGAATTTGATTCACATTTGTTCAGTTCAGTTACGCATCTGCTAGTACTGTAGGGGTGGTTGAAAGTACGCGGACCCATCACTATTTGCAGCGATTCATAGAGGGCTGTCGGAGATATGTTGTATATGTGAGGAGTGAATCGCTTAACAAATTTGTCCCTCTGTTTGTCGCCTTCGTCTGGACTGAAATCATATATTAAATTAAATGATGTTTCAAATCAATTGGGGATCACTTACACGAGGAGACGACTCACACAAACCCAGTGATCGATTTGTCCGTTTTTGTCATATTGAAGGCAACCCGAAGATTGAAGAAACACATACGAACCGGCAGATGTCCGCAATCTATGAACAACAGTACCGGTTCCGTTGCTATTGGAAAACACTGAACAAACAAAAGAAATCACAAAATTGAATCAAAGCATCTCATGTGAAGACTCACTCAATTTTTGAGCGAACAATGCAATGGAGTGGTCCTCTGGTAATATGTAATTATAGGCAGACTTCCCATAGACTTCGGACGGCAAAAATCCGATGATTCCGGAGATCCTATGCACTCAACTGTTAGATACTGTCGACTGAATTTAGAGTTAGGGTTAGTCAAACCTGTGGTCAGCGAACAAAAGAGTTCCATCGAGGGCATGTCTTGACACATATTCATCGAGATCTGCGTCCATTAGAGACAACTCTGCCATGGGACTGGTGGGAATGACCCGCACAAACCCCTTAAACAGAACTGAAGTGTCTGATTTATCAGGGGAGCTTTTCTTATCTTCTTTCTTAAGAGCGTCGGCCATAAATCCGGACACATTTACCATTTGATATGTGACAACTTCACATCTAGGCTGATTTTTCTCTCTAAGTCGACATTGAAAGGATATTCTGTCAGATGTTTGACATCCTGAACATTAATAAAATATTTTAATCAAAATGATATTCGAGTGACTGTCAAATGTGCGAACCTTTGGTAAGTTGATTATGTGCTAATTGGATTTGACTCTGAGCTAATTCAATGTCACTCGGGTGAAGAAATGATGTCAAGCAATGTCCAATCATTTCGATCTATTCATTCAATCAGAAAGAAGTGACATTTGTTAAAAACAATCGACAAATGTTTTGTGAATTCCTTACAAATTAAACAATTTTTTAAGAATAAGTGTTAAGTTAAGGAAACAGTGATCTGTATTTCTGCTTGAATTTCTAAATTTATTGGCTAATTGTTATTGCACTGTTGATGGTTCATGGTTGAAATAATGAGTCAAACATATTAAAGAATCTTTATTACATTAAGATCATGAAGAAAGATAACACTCAATATTATAGATATTTTCATCAAATAAATGAACAAAAAATTGTCGAAACCAATATTTAAAGGATCAGAAATACTACAAATATAGAAATAGTAAATTGTAAACGACGTGGGACTTAATCTTACAATTGATGAATAGATATCTAATAAACTAATCATAAGATGAAAAAGAGAGGTAGAAATAAGAACTATGTATTATATCACAACTTGTTCAGTAAATAACAAGACGAACAAATCGATATGAAGGGAGCGAACCAGATTAAACCAGCACTTTGATAAAACTATTAAAAAAATAGACTTGACTGTAAAATCATTTTCTATAGCCGTTCCGTTGTGTGGACCCAAGAAATAAGGCTCTATTCATCAAAATTATTAATTTGATGAAAAACATATTATTTGCACACAAACTATATTTGATTGAATCATATTCATATGAATTACTGGCTATTGTTTGATAACTCATTTCTGAGTAGGGGTTCGCCTTTTAAACGAACGGACGGATGACTTTTCAAATGGTATTAACAATTGGTATTCGTTAACCAAAATTATAAGGACTTAAATTTAGACTCAAAAATAAAACCAAATAATTATTTCAAAATTTTGCTTTAATTTCTTCACTCGTGTAAAGCTTTTCAAAGACTTTTATAAAAATTAAATTAAAAAACCTTTGCTCCAAAAGTTAGCGTCATTTCAAGAAGACTAACGTTTATGTCCTAAACCATACTCCACTCATATGTGCTGATCCTGGAACTTTCGAAAAAGGACATTCGTATGTCAATTGAGAGCAATAAAACATATGGAATATTCTTTGACTGAATTCTAATTCCTTCAGTCTTACTATAATTTATATTCTTTTCACAGATAATTGTGGAAAACAAGGAGTAGATGTATGGACACTACATTTGCCTTATCAGCAGTTATATCCTGCGAGTCAAATATATATTCGATGCTGAACTAGGGATATTTTCACCTTCTCACAAGAGATGTCAATGGATTTAGAATAATTGAAATTGAAACATTAGTATCAATGATACTACATCATGATTAAATTCGTTTCATAATTCACCTATTTTAAAACATAACACAGTGCATATCGCTTAGTATCAATTGAATGGGGATTTGGAAAATCTGCCGCCAAATTCTGTCACCTGGCTTGGTGTCTTTCACTTGGCTATAGCCGAAATTGCCCATACCCAATTTCCTCCTAAATAAACTACAATATACATATTGGGTTATTTCAATCTCTGTCATTTGATTCTTTCAATTATGAATGGCTCATATCATATGACATTGAGAAATAAGAGTGCTTGATAATGGAATAATATCTCTCGAACCAATCGATATTAATATGGTAAAACCTCAGATTTCGTACTCGGTGATTTCTATCTGTTTCTATTCTAATAATATACTTATAACTTTATATACGTCTAATTAAAAATTAATCAAATTTGATAGAAATGGGGACTTCTTTGAAAAAATAATTTTGATATTTTATTTCGATAAAAATGCCGATTAAACCTTGAAAGGATAAAAAAAATATATGTAAATCGAGTAGTCTATCAGCAGAGAAACTGGATGTCTAACAGTAGTTTATAAGGGTAAATAAATATGCCAATTAGCATTCTAAACATCATTAGTTGAATCAGACAATTCTATAAAGACGTCGCTAACAAAAGAACATCGATAGAGATATTAATGGATGGTTTAAGAATTGTACAGATATTATGGAAATAGTAGGTATGCCCTCAATCATTAATCTCTTTACCAAATCTACAAATAAGTATCATTTTATTGTTTGAAAGTCATATTTGACTAAAAACACAAAAACTTTGAGCACAGGTTTAAAGAAATTCAATTTTATTTCAATTTGGTTCTTTCTCAAACAAATAGATAATGGATTTGTTTTAATTGATTGATTGCTTTGAATAATTTGGTTCATTACTGTTATTTAACACTATTTTGAATATTCTAGACTAATGTATTCAATAGAAATCAAATAATCAATGAATTGAAATAAACACATTTTCTCATTGTTGCATAATAAAATTGATAAAGAGATTAATGGTCGAGGAGTAAACCAACTATTTCCCTGTTATCTGTGCTCAACACTTTTGATTGAAGGTTAACTCTCAAACAGCTATACTTGTTCTTCAAAGTAATTTGTTTGTGAAAATAGATTCGATTTAATAACTAATAAAAGATCTAAGGACCTTGGACACATTGAGAAATTGTTTAATAAAAAGTGAATGCGCATTTTAAGCAGTTAACTTGAAAGCGATTGTGAAGAATGGTAGTGAACGGATGCAAAACATGTGGAAAACTCAACATTAAGTCAATAGTCTTCCTTTTGATTGTAACATAAAATCTCAAAACATTGTTAACAAATTACATGCTTTTAGAGTTCAAAGTTACAAATATCCAAGTAAACCAACTATTCCACTGATTATCATTTGTTTGCTACATATTCTCCGATAACAATATTATTACCCAATATTAAAATGTCATTTTTGTATAATAATAATTTAAATTAGCTTGCCTAAAATATCAAAGAATAAATTGTTCTATTTCTGAACCATTTAATATTTGAATGTATCGATTCTATTTAAAATAGAATTTTATTGAATTCATTGGTAATTTTAATGATGAGAAAGCGTTTCATTTATTTATTATATAACTCATTAACGTATAGAAAACCTTATCGACAAAAATGATAAAAAAATGTCAGAGTAAATATCGAATCAAATTATACTCCCAATCAATGAGAAAGATATAAAATAATTGAACTTTTCTTGATCACTTGTTGCTGTGAATTTATATAAATATTGCAATTCTTTAATAAAAGTTTTCATTACATATTTGATGTAAAAGAAAAATGTTTTGTTTATAGAAAACTGTTGAACCCTTCACTTACATTTGTTATCAAGACTAAACTAATATTTGCTGTACTACTCGCAGGTTATTAATCTCACTTCAAATTTTGGATCTGAGCTAAATGACCTGGCACACCTTCCTTAAACATTAGTCTAAGTCTAGCAGTAGACGATTATTTTATTCCAAGAGTTATCATTTTAGAATGTTTAATGGGTTGAACTAGCATGTGATTAGATAAAATTGCTTGATAGTATAGAACAATGATGCCTTACTCTAGTGGTGAGGTCATATGGCATAAACACAATAAAAACACTCACGATTACCAAAACCTTAATTTTACAATAAAAACAATTTGAAATTAGTTGAGATCCACTAAACGTGAGGTTCACTAAACCACTTAAATGCTTTTGTCGTTCATTTGACATCAAAAAACTGATAAATAATCAAGTTTTTGATTTGAATTAATTTTGGGAAATTACCCTTGCTCACATTTATGGTTAGAAAGAAAATGCAATAAAAGCTTAGTATTTAAAGGAAAGTTTAAAAACAAGTCATTAAAAAAACTAATTAAAGGTTCAAATAAATGGCAAAAAACTCAGAACTTGTCCGAAAGACTTACATTTTGATGGCCTAAAAAGTTTTCAACGGAATGCGAAACGTAAATGATTTTTCCCGAACCAGTGGTCACTATTATGAAGCCTTCGATAGTCTGTTACACAGATTATACATTAAATTAATGAGTTGTAAAATAAATACTAGGAAAATCTGTTAAAAAGTGATTGGATTATACGAAATAAAAGAAATTTGGCCACAATA
Organism: Fuscozetes fuscipes; assembly: GCA_034702105.1. Classification (NCBI taxonomy): domain Eukaryota; kingdom Metazoa; phylum Arthropoda; class Arachnida; order Sarcoptiformes; family Ceratozetidae; genus Fuscozetes; species Fuscozetes fuscipes. The sequence goes on along the minus strand of JAQGCS010001781.1, from coordinate 5,276 downwards.
ATGAATATTCAAAAAAGTAATAAATATGATTACGTCTATTAACGATCTCCAGAAGTCATTCCTATGTTTGGTTGGCTTTAATTGACTCAGTAGATTCTTCTTATTCTTGGCCTTTTTGCACGATAAAGTTGCTACATACAGATTAATATATTTTAATATACAGACATACAAATTACCATAACATCTGTACAGTTTGGTCTATAAACTCTCATTTTTAAAATAGTCCAGTTTAATTAAAATTCTGACTTTATTTATTGCAAGTACTTTTGTATCTTTGTTGCAATTTTCTAAAAATAATTACTAGTTTATGGTAATAATTTGCCTAGGGCACTAATGATAATATTAATTCAGCTGAATTGACTTGAATTGTGTCAGTTTCAGAAATTGGATCAATAAATATAATCAAATGAATGAATTACTTAATGGGTAATTTGAGAATCTTCAAGAATGTTCAGTTAAGGCATTGGCCAATTTTGGCAACCTTGCTCAAGTAATAATTAGAGAGATAAAATTAGCGCAGGTCTAACACATCATCACTTTTTTGCATTGAGGACATACTCGATGTAAAGGCAATATTAATTTGTAGGGAAAGGGTGTTTCAAATATTATTCGAAACTCATATTTGTATTATTTTAATATTTAATTCATTAGGAAAACGGATTAAAAGATTTACTTTTATTGAGTCTGAGATAAGCGGCAGAGAGTCTCAGTACAGATGTCTTATCCAACTTTTTTGGCGAATTTGTGACGAGAGGGACAGTGTTGGCTAGCTCATTTATATAACCATTTAATTTATCTCTGCGTTGCTTTTCGGCCATATTTCTCAAATTTCTCACATCTTTTCCCTGAAAGCAATCGGGTTGTGCTGGCGATGGCTGATCCCATGACTGAGAAGAGGGTGAAAGAGCAGCCGTCCCTCCCGTCCCGTTTGAGATGACATTTTCTAAATAAGATTTGTTTGCGATCGTCTCAAACAGCAATTTTACAAATTGTTTGGCGTCTTTCGACAGAAACACTTCCAACTGATCCAAACACACTTTCTTTAAGTCTTCCTCTGAGTTGTCTTTTTTGATTAAAGTTATCACATATTTGGCTAAATTAACTGGATCCGTTACACAGCTGTCAAAATCAACACATAATTAGTTGTAATTTTAATTTTGTTGTCATTAAAAAAATATTGTTCTTACAGCGGTTCCAGATGTTTAATCATCCACTCAAACAGCGCTTCCGTATTTTCAATCCTCATATTGGAGTCGACGTCCGATCCCTTTGACAACAAATGGACTCAATATCTGTACTTCACTTCAAATAAGTTGACGTTTGGATTATCTGTTAATCAGATAAGAGTTTTGATGAGTAATCAAATGAATTGAGAGATAATTGAAATCTGTTTTACCGTAATATCATTTGAGATCATAAATGTATATCAAATTCAGAATATTTTAATTCATAAATACTTTTGATGTGAAATACGTTTAAACAAAAAAATGAGTAATAAATTCAAATAAAACTAATTTTAGTTAGATTCAAGAATTTATCAAGAATAAAATTGATTTAAAAATTAGTTGAATTTGTAGTAAAAGTGAGATTAAAAGCAAAACAATATTAAGTAATCATTAAATGGATTGTATTTGTCTTAACTGCCAATCGATTCACTTTAATAACAATTAACTTTATTAACAAATCTAATGAGAAATCAGTTTCTGGTTGTTTGCAACGAATGGCATTCAAAACATGGGGTAATCAAAGCTTTAGAGGACTGAATGGTTAAACTCCTCCTCTGAAAGTCTGTCCCAATGGACAGTGAGTTGTGCACAACACTGTGTTGTCTCATTGCAAGTTCATATAACAAACTACGTTCGCCACTAATATCCGCTTATTTTCCTCTTCCCTCAAATAAACCATTAAATTACTTTTATTAGCAATAATCATATGCATTATTAAACTATCACTTCATTCATATCGCCCTGATCAATTCTAAGATAAATATTTCAACTGATCCATTACTGCTTTAATATGATTATTAATTTACACGAAATTCCATTTGAGCCAGAATGAATAACTAATGTTATCTATTACATTCAAACCTGTGATTTCCCATTTGTTTTCATTTATAAAATTTTAGAATTCATTCCACAGATGTTTGAAAATCGTTATATATTTCAAATTAATTACTATTAAAGAGCTTTCGCTAATTGTTCAGTCATTGGAGACAAACACACATTTGTGCAAAATGAACTTATTCACCTTTCAAACATTTTACCCTTTTTTGCATAATATAATCCCATTAAAAAAATTAAAATCAACTAAGTCGCTTATATACCAATTTATATATCATCAAAGGACAAATAGATTTTAATACAGTTTAAATTCAGTTAATTTAACTAAATTAACCAGAATGGAAAACAAAATGGCCAATTTTGTGAAAAATAGCAAAATCTAAGAATATTTCAGCGTTTTTGGTTCACTGGTGGACCTATGATTTGCTCATGGGAAATTTTTCAGGAGGATTTCTGAAAATCGCCTTGCTGAACTCTGCTTATAAGCAAACATGGCAAATAATTTTCATAGCACAAGCATTCATTTAAGCGTTTTGCCTCTAATGTATTGTATGTGTGGTCTTCACATTTGAAATATTGAAATAAGGTTGGGCATTTAAATTTTGTGATAAAATTGGATCATCCTGTTTTTATTACCCCTTTGACGTAATTTGTAAAAAATCTATTCAAATGTTTTATTATATAATTAGCAAGGCACCTATTCCACCAGTGAAAGAATGATAAGGACTAGATATTTATTAAATGACGAGCATTTAAATTGAATAATAATAATTTCATTATGCCTTAAGATCTAGGAACTTTGACATCAATCTTAATTGAAAGCATAGCAACAAATATTTGAGTCATAATTATTAATATTATTCAAATGATTACTACTCTGCCATTAATTAACCTTTTTATTGATCCCAAAAAATTATACGTAATGTCGATTTTTTAAATGTCGAACGTATTCGTCCTTTTTAGTCGCTTATGTCTAATAAGAGAGACCGCCTTGCTCATAAGGTAGTTTCAAAACGTGCTACGTACTGCGAAATAATTCATTGAATTTGAGATGAGCATGCGCCTTCTATTCTTAGAATTTGGTTCAATTATTTAGAGGAATGAAGAAGACTAATACATGTATAATATATATTGGATGATGCATGGTCGGGTAAATATTATGGGATAATTTTAAATGAATCGATAAATAAATTTCTGTCTCTTTTTGTTTATGTCATTAAATAAAAACAAAACAAATTCTTTAATCGAATAAAATTCAGTAAATATTCTTCAGATATATTCGATGTCAATGAATAGAAGAGGAATGCGATTAATATTTACATATTTACTATTAATTGACGTTTGAGTCCAACTGATTTCATTTTAAATTAAAAAATTTATTTAAAAACATACTTGGACATTTTAAAATTAATGATAAGCATTTTGCAGGCGTCAATTTTGTACTTGCACAGTTATAGTAATTTAGCCTCTAATAAATTCAAGGAAAATAAAACTTGCAACGTGCAAGTATTATATGTTAATTTATCAAGATTAACCTAATTGATAACTTATATTAATAATATATTATTAAGGAAATTTGTAATTTTTGCTGGATATTTGCACAAAACCTTTTAATAATTTTAATTATCTAATTGATCAAGGAAATATTTAAATGTAAAAATGATCAAGTTCTTTCAATTTATTAAATATCCTTAAGTTTATTAGGATATAAACAAGTAAAATGAGTTGGCATGACTTGAAAAATAGATTTAATTGGAAATGACCTTCAATTTAATGGATGACATGACTCCAAATCACGGATAAAATATTCATTTGGAAAATGGAAATCCAATCTAAATTCTAGCAAAAAATATTAGCATGACACGTTTTGTAATCTGATAAATACTTAATTTCATCTTAAGAGTAGTTTTTATCGAAATCAAATTGAAACTGGTTGCATTTGACAAAAGTCAATGATCTCAATCATTTATTTGAGAAAATTGTTAGTCTTTTCTCATTTTAAATCATTGACACAACAAAAGTAATGACCTTTAATGACAAAAAGCAAATAATACTTACCCAGGTCATTTCAGTTAAATATTGTTATCATTTAGATAAACCAATAAAAAGGAAGATCATTTTAAAGTTTCCGGTAGGTTATTCACCTGGTTATTTTCCGCATAGATATGTCAGGTGAATTAGGCACCGGGAAAACCCAATATTAGTATACGGACCATTAATTTATGTACTTGTACATAAATATATGTCGACAATAATTATGCATTTTCTTAAATTACAATCTCAAAGAATAAAAATTACTGTAAATTCATGTCATTACTGACAATACTCTACGAAAATTCAGTGACATTTGCATTAATTTCTTTGTTAAACTTACCTTCTTAATGATTAAATCAAGTTGAAATGTGCACTGCGAAATAGTAAGAGGATATTCAAGTTCATTAACAAAACAGCTAAAACCGTAACGCCATTAGGACGAGAAAATAGTGGCACATAAATAGCCTGCAATAGTCTGCACAAAATGGGAAATATTGCGCAAATTGCTGTTCTATCGAAGTACGGCTCGCATTTAATAGGTTGTTCAAAATCGACCCTGAATAAGAACTTGTGGTTGGTAACTTTTTTTTATTACTAAAAACAAAAACAAAACTTGTTATTTAATTATTAGCTACCTTTCTCTTATTTCATAATATAAATTAGACTTAATTCAATTCAAAACAATATTATTAATGCAATAATTATTCTGAGAATAATTAAGTCTTTATGAGAAAATTTGAGAAAAATATTGATAAATATTTTTATTTCGATCGTCTAATTGGCGAATAGTTTGCCCACACATTTCTACTACCTCTAGAGTTGTGTATCAGAGTTCACACCGTTTAGCTTCATATTTACCTTTTCATTCGCAGTTTGATATGAGGTATAACGTATCAGTTGGTATCATAATTATCGATTTAATCTATAGATTTTATCCGGAAATGCCCACTGCTACAATTATCTTTAAATACAACATTTTTTTAAGAGTGATTCAAAAAGTTGAATGATTAAAAAAATTTTATTCCAACTTTTGATATTCTAGTAAAACAAAGTCAAAGATCCAAGTTTTTGAATGAATAGATTCTGCATGACCAGTTTATCACATTGTAGGCATGTTTTTAGGAGTTAAACTTTATTTAATAATTTTGCCCATGATTACAATTTAGTTAAAAGATGTGCACA
>JAQGCS010001780.1:0-12297 GCA_034702105.1 Fuscozetes fuscipes | reverse complement strand
GTGGTCGACGACAGGCTTATTCTGGAGGCCCACAGCAACCTTATCCTAGTGGTCGACGACAGGCTTATTCTGGAGGCCCACAGCAACCTTATCCTAGTGGTCGACGACAGGCTTATTCTGGAGGCACACAGCAAGCTTATTTTGGAGGTCGACAACAAGCCTATCCTGGCCGTCGACAACAAGCCTATCCTGGTGGTCGACAACAAGCCTATCCTGGTAGTCAACGGCAAGGGTATGCTCAAGGTAATGACTATGCTCCGGCACCCTATCAGGCCAGTCCACAGCCGAGAAATACAATAGCAACTTACAGAGCCGATACCATAGTGGATGAAGAACTTGGTGAACCGGATACCAGTACATCCGAACCCCGATTGGGAAGACCAAGATTTCTTGCAGACAATAATTTATCGCAAAGGATGGGCTCAAGGATGGGATCAGCCTCTACATTTGGAACAGCCCAACAAAGAAGGCAGAGATTTAGTCCAATGCAGGATATGAGGCAGGCACAAGATATGAGAGGACCTCGACGAGAGTACGCCAGAAGAGCGACAACTATGCCTCAAACTGATAGAACAAATAGGTACCGATCGCTACAGAGGTCTGCGGCCTCTGCTCCCTAAGTGCCAGAGGAAGAGGAGGTCACAGATTCTTACGACAGTCTATTAGTCGTATAAGTCTTCATAAAAGGCTTATCAAAAGAAAAAGTTTCAATAAAATGAGGTTTGAATTTGAAATTAGTTTTGCAAAAGTTATCAGAGCACATCTCTCTCTCTCTCTCTCTCTCTCTCTCTCTCTCTCTCTCTCTCTCTCTCTCTCTCAAAATTGAAGCTACTTTTGAAACTAGTTTAATTAGAAATTAATACAGTATTTATTGAAAGATTATTCATTCGATAACTAATATGTTATAATAATAGGGCTGAAAAATTCAATGAATGTATTGCAGACACCTATCGCTCAATGATTTACACATATTTGTTGCCAACAAACAGTAAATGTGATAAATATTTCCATTGAATTATTCAAACATTTAATGATATAATATTTCAAAGCAAAAGATGAGACGAAAAGTTAAGAAAACAGTTTTCAACAAAATTGAAAAACAAAGCAATAAATAAAATCCAACTATATTCTAGTAAAAACGAAAAAAATATCAAGTGGAGGCGCCGGGTATCGATCCCGGTACCTCTCGCATGCTAAGCGAGCGCTCTACCATCTGAGCTACGCCCCCGATATGTTTTTCTTATAAAGTGCTTAAAAGTTTTACTACAAAATAACAGTTTTTGTTTAAAATACCGTAAATTTAATCGTAATCTTGAAGTGAATTAACCGTAAAACCAATGTTTGTCTATTGCAATGTTTGCAGAAGAGGACAGCCCTCAAGCAATGTGTTACACTGTTTGTACTGCTCCACTAACTAGTGCTCAATGTCATCGAATTGAGTGCAAACCAGTTTTAAAACTTTTAATTTTTTCTAAAAGTTATTTTAATAATGATTTTAGTTTCAATGTTTGCAAAAATTTCTGAAAAGCTTATGATTTGTAATACAAATGGCGATCAATAGTGTATTGCATTCACCATATGATTGACTGACAGCTGCGAACACACCTGTTATCCAAAGGAATTTTTTCAGAGTCTTAGCGGGTATTCATTGGAATTTACCTTTTAGCAAAGTTTTAACAGAATAAATTCCAAATTTGAACAAGTTCAAATAGAATAGAACTTATTGGATGGAAAGTGTATTTAGAAAGACTAATTTTAATAGCCCAACTTGGAATTTCAATTTTTAATAGGTATAATTTTAATAATTGGGAAATTTCAATAAAAACATTACATCAGAGAACTTTTTTGGACCATTTTCTTTTTACAAAAGTCCAACGTAAATGTATAAAATGCACAAGCAAGCAATTTTTGACCAAGTTAAAAATAATAGTTTCGATGTTATTGAAAGTGAAATATTTTACTTATTTTATGCAAAAATGTGATAGAATAAAGATTGCACGGACAGCACAGAACCACTTTAATGAAATTCAAAACTCTTATTAAATAAAATAAATTATTAGTTAAAAATTACAGTTGCCCTTGTTTAAATAAATTTTGTTTACAAGATCATTTTAGTTACATATCATTTTCAATCCCTAACCATCACAAAGAAACCAATCTAGCAAATATAAAATTAGCTAAATTGCCTCCAATATTTGCATCAATGAAATATATCAAGTACAACTCATGGCTCAGTTGTTTGCCATACAAAAGGAAAGCATATCATAACTAGAAATCAATTCATAACTGTTTCCAAATAGAGATCGATCTGAAAGTATTAGAATCGGAGCACAAAAAGAGCTAAACCTATGTTTTGATTGCGATTCTAATCTTAAAAAACAGTTTTTCCCTTTCAATACATTTTGCATTTAGCACTGGTATCAGTTCGAACCGATTTTCAACTCTTTCCCTATTATATGGCTTAACATTTTGATCGATATATTTCTTATCCTTTAAAACTTTCTCAGATCATTTTTAAAGATAATTTTCACACAATTCTGCGAACCATAAGCTGCAAACGTTGAGTCCACTACTGGTCACCAAATGGCTAACCTTTGGATGCCTTTTATGATGAATGGACTCATTATTTTCTCACTCGGGACTAGTATTGCAAAAATATAACAAAATTCCCTTGAAATAAAAATTTTAACTAGATTAATTGTAATCACTTGTAGGGACACTAGTCTATATCATTCAATTATGTATTTGACAAAGTGTAATTTTATCGCAATTAGATTTTGGGTTCCAATCGTAATGATACTAACTTTAGCTGGAAGATTTTTATTAGAAAATTGAATGAACTCTCAAACTCTAAAACCAAATTTTATTAAATTCTTAATGAAAAAGAAATTCCAAATTATTAAAAAAATCTGTTTTTCATTTGTTTGCATTTGAATATTAATCAAAATCATTATAAATTTAAAATAAAAATCACATTAATGTTACAATTTATGATTTAAGTTTTTGTTTTGAAATGAAATTGATTAAAAGTATCTTGTATAAATACTTAATTAAAATCACGTATTAAGTAAACTATAACTTTATTTATCTTTTGATATTAAGCTATTGCTTCCATAGAGTTTTAATTACTAATACGGAAAATTTTGCCTTGTAGTGAATATGACCAATTTAAAGTTGGGAAATCGATTGGTATTTTGCGACACTAGTCTGTCGCCAAAGGAGACCAATATTTTAAGAAAAATGTAATTTAATTCTCGTCTTCAGTGAAACGAGAATTTTAGTGCAGAAGTGCTTTTGAAATTTCAAACAATATGACTCCAGAGGCTCTCACTCTCCAGACGTGAGAGACAGCCACCAGTGCCACTACCAGTGCCAATACCAGAGCCACTAAACCCCTTAAGAAATATTTTCATTCGTGTGTAGGAAAAGACATGAAAATCATTTCTCCAGATCTTCATCACTGATAACATTGATATCGAGGACAGAAAGAAGAAAAGTCTTCTCCAGTTCTCAACAAAAGCAATACTGGAATTAACTTTGAATTGTGTTTTTCTCAGGCCTTTCCTCAATTGAAAGGGAACGGACAGTTGCTCAAGGGATAAACCAGAGCACTGACTCACTGAGTGCTCCTATTATTATATCCACACATAAATAGAAATACACTCCAAACAAATGCAGAATAATATATATTTGGATGGATTTGTGCCCTAAAGAATTGGTTAGGAATTGCTTCGGATTGTAGTGGAAGGCCTGCAGATTGACCTATAGATGAAACATCGAGATAAGGATACCAGTGCTCAATGCACTGGACACGTATTGACATACATTGGAACAGCAGTTAGAGTCAGTGCAAAACAATAAAAAGGAATTCTGTGTAAATACGGCCAAAAATGTATGTTTCAGAGCTCAGGAAAGACCTCAAGACTCAACTCTTGTCTGCTAAGCAAAGCGTGAAAGACAGTGAAAAATGCGACACTCAATGACCTGTTATTTAGACCCCCGCCAGTCGAGCACATCATAAGCCCTTTCGCTGGCAATCAGTTGAGACACTGAGCAAAGGACGCACTCAGTTGGCCCTCCAGGGGCTGACAGAAGCTGCTGTTCCTAAACACTGCACAGACATATCCAGAACCTAATCGTTGACTCAAAGAAAAAAAATAATAATTAGAAATAGATTTTGATTTTCAGTCAAAGAAAAGCAAAACACAAATAACAACAAAAATATTCACTAAGCTCTTGGTCTATAATTGAGTGCATAAAATACAATTAATTTGAATAATTTTGCAGTCATTCAAACAGATATCCAGCAGATAAACAATATTTAAATAATCTTAGAAAATGACATTTGAATGCATAATATGTTAATAAACTTTAAATAACTGCAAAACTCAATGTCTTCGATGACTATCAGCACTAAGTATGTAATTTTCGTCAAATATTTTCGCTGTTATTCTGTGCTTTCTTTCACTTTTTACTTTCAATGATCACTTAGATTCAGGGTTTGGCAGTTAATCGCGTGCTCTCTCTCTCTCTCTCTCTCTCTCTCTCTCTCTCTCTCTCTCTCTCTCTCTCTCCCTCTCTCTCCCTTTCCCTCACTTTCATTCTTTATGTTATCGCTTTCTATGATCAGCACCGGTAGGCAGTGGTCAAACATAACCGCCCAAAAAACTCTTGCCCTATGTATGTATGAAAACACGACATCTGATGCGATGCCAGACTCCTGTGGGGGCCGACAAGTAGTCGTCTTATAGTGAGCTAAGACTTATAGTCCGTAAAAATCTTTAGAGAAGTCGAGTCTGAAAAATAAGAAAATTGAATGAATTTTAAGGAACGGAATACGTGGGAAAGACAGTCAAATGCGAGCGCACACTTGCATAGATTAAGAGCACGGCTGGATTTTTATGTGCTGTGCGAACCACTCCTTTGGTCATTCATTACAGGTTGCAATGAATAACAGAGGCATACCATTCAATATACTGAGATTGAGGGGCGATTCTGGACCGGGGATAGGGAGCAGAACACAAGTCATACGACAAGCAAACACGTGAGATAGATCTTGCAAGAAATAAAAGAATGCCAGCCCAGAGCTCTTTACCCCATTATTAGACAATCATTACCGCTACTTGAGGTCAAACTGTAACTCAAGCGCACAGGTATGAGCTGCCAGAGTTGGGCACAGATTATTGATAAAAGAGCATAACATATCTAAAACATAATGCATTATTGCCATCCCTTACCGCTAACTACCGGTGCTGTGACGCACTCTCTTTCTTATTACATACATAAACCGTAATTCCAATTGAATAGAATCGCGGCTATTATTGATTGCAAGACTAATTAAAATAGTCTAGACTTTGGATGGCCGTCCCTCTCCCTATCCATCCAAAGCATTGGTCTATTAGTCAACATTCCTATTGAACTATAATTTCTTTCTTTGGCCATACATTCAGTTATTATTATTATAGTAATAGAAAAAAGAGAATGTGATATACAATAGAAGTCCAGTTATTCTGTGCGATCCCGAAGAACAACACCCGAAGAGCAAACACAAACATACTTCCAATTTATTGTTCAGAACTAATGTAACTAACGGTAGACCCGAAGGAGAAGTCCTTTAATAATAGAGTCCAATAAATAATAAGCCGTTCACTGAATTGTTGCAAAAATTTTTCTGTAAATATTAGTCAATATATTATCGATTTCGACAACAAAAGTAAATTACAATCAGGCTCTTTATGATTGTACTAGATTAAGTTGTTTTCTTCAGGAATAACCAAGATTGAATTGAAAAGCTTTCAGAAACGTATCCAATTTAATAAGATAAAACAAAATGATTAAATATATTTAAATTTATTCTTTTAAGTTACAATTTTCAAACAAAAAAGAATTGATTCTTTTATTCGTTCCACAAATATGCTTGGTAATTAAAATTATCCTTCAAAAGAGGAAAAAATTGCAAAAAGCATAAATAAAAACCATTGATTGTTTCAATTGGGCTTAATTGATCTTGGTATAAAGCATAGCAATGGACTCCCCAATTGTAAACTTATAATTTTAGTGTTAAACACAATTATTTTATTATTTTAATACATTTAAATAACAGTTTAAGCATGCTTAAATTGCTAATACATTATACAACAAATCTACACATTTTTAAATACTTAGAAAATATGAATCAATTCTATTCATTTTCTAATTAAACCCTTCATCCATGATCAACACATTTTGCAATTAACTTCACAGATCTAATAATAATAATAACCCGTATAGTTTGTAAAATTACTAAATTTATCTAGTTCATATCCCTTTTAAGAGTGCCCAAATGAACTTGAAAGCCAGAACTTATATTATTTTATAAATGTTGCAAAAATAACAGTTTTAACAATTTACTAGTTTTAAGCGTTTTCCAAGAAAATATTAGCCTACTTGGTAATTCTTTTCATACAAAAATAAACTATCAATGAATATCTTTTACATTTTGTGGCAAACATACTGACCAATGAATAAACAAATGATTTAACGATAAGCAAACACAGTTCACAAAACCATTTGCCAACAAAACGAGCCTTCAATTCATTAAAACATCAATGGATTGGAACAGAATAAGTCTGTAATTGATCTGACTTCTAGGGATGGGCTCAAACAGTAAAAAAATTACCTTTTAGTTCAAGTGTACAAAAAAAATTAAGCTGTAATTACTAGTAATTGGATTTTCATGCAACTCAAGCATACACTCTCTCCACACACCTGTGTATTCCTGAGTCTGGAATTTGATAATAGGGATGAGTAGAACACACACTCAACACAAGTAGTGTTTAGCCAGTGATATACCAGTAATCTAGCAAAAGGAACAGTCATTTTTCATAGACGGTATAAAATAAATTCTTGTCTTTGATCTCACGATTTCGATGAGCAAAACAATAGATAAGAATCATTTGTTTGACTTACAGTTTGAGACTATGTTTGCAATAATGTCTCAATTGTTTGGCTTTTGTGCTCAAAATTATTATCATTACAACAAAAATGTGTAAATATAGAGATCGAGGGCCAGTTGTTTGTCCAGTGGTGGCAACAGATCGTGAAATATGTGTTCAAACAATTCAATGTTCAAAACAATATTTCAAAACTTTGATAACTCGCCGATGTGTAAGAAGACCCGGAACTCTATATTCTTAGATTTGTTCTAGTGCAAACATTTCAGCTTTTTCTGATAAATACTTGTAATTTATTATTCAACAATTATAAAGCTAAAGTTTGTATTTAAGCATGTTAAATTAGTTTTCGCTGGCAATAGCTTAGTTAGTTTTATTCCAGCAATAAAAACTGCCAGGTTTGTTGCTAAAAATTAAACAGCAAAAAGTTTCTAGCAAAAATTTGTTTAGAGCAAGACTAATAATGGCTTTGGAACTAAATCAAGCTAAATTTTCATAAATAAATAATAGTTTTTAAATCATCATTGGTAGGTTAAACAAGGTTAAACTTTTGGAATTCCAGGGCCAGAATCGAGCTAGGGAGGCCAGCGCGAGATTCACAATCGAGTTTAAACTGTATTTCCTAAACTAATTTGATTAAGTTCACTTACAAAATAAAGTGGGGTCACCTGGGGTGTCAAACTATCCTTACATATAAAAATAAAATCTATTTAATATCAAATTAATAAAGTGAAATATTTTACAATTTTAAATAAAATTATCCATTCAAAACATTCCTTGTTTGCAGGGCACATGCGCTAAATACAATATAACTCAGTTACTAGTATCTTGTAACAATATCAAATTAACTTGATGAATCTAAGAAAAGCAATCAATTTTTATTTATGAAAATCTATTTTATAATTTATATAAATTAAATTCACGAAAAGATACCAAGAAACATACAAAGGTTATTTTTATTGACTATAGGGAAGGGCTGTTGTATTGTGAGCCCAAACATCGGACAGAAAGTAAACATTACGTGATTTAAACGTCTGTTTCTCAATGAATGTCAACAAATACCGCATTTATAACCCATTATTACTATTGAATCATAACTAATGGCGATACCAGAGTTGGCCATCAATAGGCTTAAGAGGGACTACACTCAGCTCTTGACCGAACCAATCGATAACGTGTGGGCACATCCTCTCGAAGAAAATATACTCGAATGGTATGTAAACAATCTGATGGACGTCTGACCTTTGATATCAATAAAACCACTCATACTTACCATTAATTCACAGGCATTATGTTATCAAAGGGCCGGCGGACACTCCCTTCGAGGGCGGCATATATCACGGAAAGCTCTTGTTTTCGAAAGACTATCCATTGAAAGCGCCGTCGATTTTTATGCTGACCCCAAACGGTAAATTCGCGGTCAATGTCCGCATATGTGTTGCCGGCATTAGTGACCTACACCCGGAGCGCTGGTCAGCCGCACAGACCGTCTCATCAGTACTGATCTCACTCTTCTCATTCATGATTGACGACAAGTGCGGTATGTTTTCGGGTATGGCTAACAACCACTACAAGTCAATGCTGGGACCGTCCGGACAGTTGTCCAGACAGCAGATAAACGCCCAGATCAAGGAGCTGGCTAAAAAGAGTGTGGCCTACAATCTGGAGAATAAGGAATTCCGTAAATACTTTCCACAATTAGTCGAAGTAAACACTTGAGTCAAGTCTACAGTTTTTAAACCTTTCTTTTCATCCAATAGGAGGCCAAACAACAAAACACACAAAAAGCCTGACTTATACCTCGATTAGAATTTATTGGTTTAGTTCTTGAGTTCCTATATTTGATGACTTTTGTTATAAATTTTTGATTACCAGTCATTCGTTCCAATCATTTATAAGACTTATTATATTTGTAATAAATATTTGATATATGAATAAATCATTTAAATATTTTTATTGAATTATTTAATTACAAATTAGCAAGGTTGAAATTGGTTTCCTCTGTGTTAGGGTTACTCACATAAACTTAACCGGCGGAGGGTTTTGGCGGGTTTAAAGCCTGATTTTTAAGGCAAGATGTTGGGGAGGGTAACCCTATCAAAATTACAAACCCTCCATAAGCCCGAAACGTCCTAGACCCCTTATTATTTAAAATTGAAAATATCATCGAAAATGTTCTCATTTTTCGAAAGCATCAAGATCTATTTATTCTTGAATTTAAGTCTTAGATTTAAAACGACAACAATTAGTGGTAATTAATGGTAACTACTGAAGGAACATAAACTTGAATACAGTCTAACCTCTGTTTAATTATATTTGTCTGTTGTGTACAGAGAAAACTCCTTAATTTCACCAAGTTGGTACTATATTTTTAGTAGTGTGAATTTATAAAATGTGAAATTAACGCAAAGTTTGAATGTGTACATTTATTGTTATTTATGTAAAAATTGTGGTATGATCAAATTTTATATATAAATTGGGCATTAATTAAATTATTCATTAATCACCAAATTTAGGACAAATTTATTACCGAATTGAGGCAAAATATAGTGACTATAAATAATATATCCCGAAATACCTGATAATTATATAGGCAATATTGACAAAAAAATCTCAAATGTGAAAATATAAGAGCAAGGTTACCAGAGAATTTTGGTGTGAAAGTGAAAATAAGCAAATTTGAAATTAGCCCTATTATTTAACATAGGTTCCCATTTGGTTCTGTTTTCATAGGTGAAATTAGACAGCTTGTGAAATTACAAAGTATGACATTACACAGTTGTTTTGTATAATTTAACTTTTACTTGGTTTGGCTGAACATCCGTTGCATGGTCAGAAAGTGACAGTTTCCAGCTTAAAACTGGATTTAAACTACAGAATCTGTAGAATCAATGGTGATTCAGTATATTTTCAGACAAGATAGCGATTCAAAATGGCCAAGTCACCCCCTTGGTCTTTCCCATGGCATCGTAGATCACAAATCTCACCCTAGAGCCGATGATTTAGGCATCCCAACCTTTATAAAGGTATGTAATTATAGTTTTAATATATTTTCAAACTCATTCAAAAATAAACCTTTTTCTTGAACAATTAATTATCCATAACATTTCAGCAGATTTATAGCCCATAGTTTAAATTATCTAAATTGCAATTGTCCAGCTATTTCTTTTGAGTAAGTAGGCGGGTAAAATAATAAATTTTTACAAAACTAGTTTTCAACAATATGTTGTTACTGGTGACCAAGTTCAAATGACCGAATCACCCAAATATTCACAAAATTCTTGATTCAGGATTTGAAAGCACTCGAAACGAATTAAAATGAATTTCTCTTTCACTTTGTTTGACTCAAAGAAAGCGATATCACTATTGAATCGATTGTTCCGTTAATGGACTCTGACATAAGTGACCGCATCCATGAAAGGCAGGGCCGGTGTCTAAAACTGGTCGGCACTGACATTGAAAAAGGAAAGCATTTAATAGTCAATAGAGAGAAAGAAATTCGAGTGAATTTATGGACGGAATAAATAAGTTTCAATTATATTCCGGGTCCTCTCAAATGTGTCTCAATTGGATGCAAATTATGTTCGCTTCGAATGACAAAAATTTTGACTCAAAATTTCCATTTTGGACACAAAAAACAGTCCATACCTTTCCCTAAAGGAAATGTGTGACGAATGAGAGAGGAATCACTTCTGATATGTCATAGAATTTCAGAATGAAAGAAAAGATGAGCAAGGTCTGCACAAAAGTAGCCATCATTTAACCAAATTCTAAACTTACCAGTTTTCATGATTAATCACCTTGCTAAACATTTGACTTAAACTTATCGTGTTTAAAATAGTTTCAAGAAAATTCACAATTTGGAGCCCTTGATCATCGCTGGAATACTGGGTATACTTTTCTTTTTCTCTTATGGTTTGCCTGTCGAGTGCTCTCAAGTGTGAGCTCACGTGAGGAGAAAGTTGTTCTTAACAATTTTTGATCAACAGAAAGACCTTTCTTATAAAATTGAAAAAGAAATTCCAATGATTTATATACTCTTATTATTCCGAAATCGAAAGCTATTTATTTTGAATTATTCACTGAATTGAAAGAATACTATCTTTTTAATAGTCAGACCATTTTGATAGTTCACTGATAGCACCGCACTTACAAAAAGCCCATTAAAACTCTGAGGGAACCACTGTTAGGGATGTGCTGAACATTATTCACAGACATCAAAACTTTCTCTTATGTTTGAAGTATAATCGAAATAAATCCAATTTTATTTTGAAAGATAGTTTTAAAACTCAAAAATAATAAACTATTAGAATTCAAAACACTAAACAAACCGGACTCACTTGATATTGAATAAGAAAATTAATAGCTTATTGTTTGATGGTTACCAAGCTCTATAGCTTTAATTCAAAACCTTCAATATAATGTGTGAATATGATTAAAATTTATAAGCGGGAAACACTTGAAATCTGAGCTTGTTAATCATGGTTAGCTTTAGAAAAGTTTGTATAAGCAGTTGCAGTTTTATTGAATAGCCTAGTTAAGAAATAGTTGCTTTGCATAAGTAAAATGCTTGGTAATGTTTATTTATTCGTGCTTTACGCTAATCGAAGTGTGGGCTCAGATATAATAATCCAGTGAAAAGTGCGGACATTTAATTCCACTTTCAAGAAGATTATACGTAATTGAAGTTCAAGGCTAAGGACTGATGTCCTGAGCCCTGCACTGAATTATATACAGTTATCGAACAGATTCGCAACGCATTGCCGTTCCTCAGGAGAGAGTGATGTTTGGAGAGGAACACCTGCTCGCTCCTGGTCCAAAACTAATGTTAAAAATTACTATAAATTAAAGCATGTTGTTCAATTATTGTCTCATGCTGATTTATTACGACCACAATTTTGCTAGTTGACTTTTATTGCATTTTTGAGTGTTATCATTAATGGTTATCAAATGATGATGATCTAGTTATCCTGAATAATTCAATTGTAAGTGGCCTGATGATCTTGATTGTTTTAAGTATACAGTCGGACATTGAGCATTGTCAATTCAAGATTCTGATTTTTAGATTTAGTGAAATTTTATTTTTTAAGGTTATTAACTTTGCCTCTGAATTTGTATCCAGGTATTAAAAATCTATTACATATATTTTAATTTGATAAAACAAAGTTCATGTTATAAAGTTTACTAAATGTATTGCTTGCTCAATTTCATTAATTTGATCAAACTGTAACTTAATAAATATTTAAGTGACCACCATTTAAGTATTCAAGTTTCATATATAGCGATTTTTAATTCATTTATTTATTGTACTAACAATACGATGTAGAGTTGAAGAATGAGAAGTGCGCGCAGTGTTAAACAGATA
>JAQGCS010001779.1:0-12299 GCA_034702105.1 Fuscozetes fuscipes | reverse complement strand
TATCCAAGTTTCATTCAATTATCACCAGTAGTTCCTGAGATCCACACCAAACCTAACGACTTGACGAACACTGTATTACCACTTTAATTTATTTTTGACGGATTAATTTTAATTCAATTTTCGTTAATTCAAAAGAATTATATCATTGTTAGCATTAAATAATACTTTTGAATATTTGCACGAATTTCTCTTCAGAATAATACATAACTTTATTTACTTAACATAAAGCCTTTGGAATTGAATTTATAACAAAATACCATATCCTCTGCTTTATTATTGCGCACAATAATACCAAGGTACTATTGCACTTAGTTTTCAGTGCACTTTAAACTGTTGCCTAACTGTAAACTTGCAGCATTTTAAGGATTCATTTCCTATCAGTCAATGCGTTTTTTGATCGCAAAATAAACGGAATTCTTTGTCAATAATAATGGCTTCTTCTTCAAAGGATAATGATTTGGGAATAGAATATATCGAAGATGATATCAATCAGATATAGTTGCCATTCATGAGGACAATAATTAATTAGTATTTCATTGTATTTCAAAACAAAATAAAATTATTTGAATTTCTCTGAGTTAAGTGCAATAATAAGTCAATTTCTAACTTAGAGCACCTAGACATAATGCCCCCTGTTTCGAAAAAGTTAGAATCGGCTTAAATTGATGTATAATTTGGTGCAATAATATAGCAGAGGATACGGTATTCGATTAAAAACAAATAAAATGAATGATTTCATAAATTCTATGATAGTTTTACTAATAGTTTTCAGATTCCAAATAATCAAAATATTGTCTATAAATTTCATCAAGGTATTGACCCCCTCTGCATCAGACTAAAGATAATCAGTGGTCAACAACTACCCCGCCCTCGAGGGGCATCCTGTAAAGCTACCTCAATTGATCCATATGTGATGGTACAGCTATTTGGAGTGCCGGCTGATTGTGCAGAGGCTCGAACCCGAACTGTTACCGACGACAACCCAATATTCGATGAAAGTTTTGAGTTTAATATATCGGTACCCGAATTAGCACTTCTCAGATTTGTCGTACTCGACGACGATTATATCAACGATGAATTCATCGGTCAGAATGTAGTACCCGTTGAATGTATTCAACCAGGGTATAAACACATAAGACTTTATCAGATGGATGGAGAGTGTATTCCCATCGCCACAATCTTTGTTCACATTTCTCTGACCCATCGGTACGGTTCTAAACAGAAGTTAAGACGAAAGAGGAGTTGGTCTCAGAAACAGTCCACAGACTTTAGGACTGTAGGCGTAAAAGCAATCGATGAACAATTCAAAAGTGCTTCCACTCTAATACATGAATCGATTCAATTGCGAAAAAGTGTTGAAAAAGTCATAATTGATTTGTGCGATGAGTGTTCTCTCCAGGAAAGTGCAAATATGGCCCAATGTCTTCGAGTGATCACTTTGAGGTTGGCCTCCACTTCAACGGTTCTATCGTGTGAAGTAGTTACCACTGATCAGGGGGTAAGTATCAAACCAGACTATATCTGCAACATATCTAATGAATAAACACTCAAAAAGCGTTAGCTTTTGATTAATCACTTTCTTTGGGAAAACAAATTGAAAATACATTTCATTTAACTAAATGTTGAAAAAGTCGGTCTAAAAGACAATATTTTGATAAATACTAAATTACTTTGAGTTAAAGCATTTCTATCGGAATGACTTCAATTGAAAATCAATTAAATTGAACTCAAGTTTAAGATTCGAAGAATTTTAATCAAAAACTAATTCTTAGAGAAAAGATAGAGTGAAATACATTTGGATTTTGTTTAAATATAGTATCCGGTTCTCAAAGCTCAGGGAGAGCTCACACCTAAGTTAACCAAGACAATGAGTACTTTAGAGAAAGCCGTCTCTGAGTTCTATTATGTGACTCAAAACGCCAAAAATTCCATAGAAATGGTATGTTATGTGATATACAATAATAAACTCTAAATGCAGTTCATTAGCGAAGACTTTCAAAGCATTTGTAAATTATTGTCATTTAATCATTTAGTTGTCTGAGATTCACGATTCAGTTGTCACTCTCGGCGATCAATTGCCAACTCTTTGCACTGCAAACAGCATTAAAGGAAGAAAAGCGGACAAAATCGCTGAAAACTTTATGTGGGATATGAGTGTTCTCAAGACTGAAATGGATTTGTTGACCGCCATTAAAGACGACTGCGAGTGTGCCTTAAAACAAGTGATTCATTTCATTTCACTACTAATTTTCATTGACAACAATGTATTCTCAGTTGGATTTTATTTATTATTAATCTAACAAGTCACATTCAGTAAGTATAACCTAAATAATTAAACAAAAATCACATGGTTGGATTCTGCATATCAACAGCTATTATATAAGGTTAGTTTTATCTGCGTATATCCATGTTCAAGCGAGCGGCAGCCGTAAGAAGAATAGCTAAAAGTTATGCAAATTGTAAGATGCATTTTCACTACATTAGTAGTACATACTTTGTACTTTGATAAACGACTTTTAAGTTGAATGATTAGCAAGGTATAATTTTCATGTTAATAAATTGAATAAACAAGTTGAAAGTATAATAGAAGGAATCAAACATTTGTTGATATTTATATTACTCATTCTACTCATTTACTTGCTAAGTAACCTTGATCCAACAATTAAAGTTTTATTTTTTCTATCAATGATTGCTAATGTTTGAGAATGCATCTTACAATTTGCATAACTTTTAGCTATTCTTCTTACGGTTGCCGCTCGCTTGAACATGGTCATACGCAGATAAAACTTACCTTAAATAATAGCTATTGACATGCAGAATCCAACCATGTGATTTTTGTTTAGTTATTTCGGTTATACTTACCGAATATCACTAGTAAGCCATGACTAATGGCATCCATTAGGCCTTTAGTAATTTGCCTCTCATTTTCAAATTATAGCTGAAAATACGTTTAAAAAAATAAATGCATTTTTCTATTTCTAATCGATTTTGAAATATTGATGAATAGGTCGACAGATTAGGAATTTCTCTCAAAAGAATATTTCTGAGGGAAAGGGAGAGCATTACTTCCAGCTCAAGCAAAGACCCTTTGGCTGTTCCAATGCTGTCGGGGGCGACACTGAGTCCACAGGCAACAGAAATAAAACAACCACCACCATCACCTCTTTCACCAGGAGAAGGGCGATTAAGAAGTATCCTGAAGAAAACTCCTCAGAATTTGAGTCCTTCATCTTTAGACCATAATGAAATGCAATTCCAGGATAATCCCATTCATAGCAGTGATGACTCGAATGCTTCAAATTCTCCGAAACTCAATAATTGTTAACATTTGACTCATTTATTGTTTTAAAATTTTGTTCATAAAAATCTATCGATCATTAATCGGATCATAAATCAAATATAAATTACTTCAGTTAATTATTCACATAATTACTCCAATTTTCTCAAATTTGAGCATACACATCCAAGTCTCTTAAAATCGTTATATAAAAGCACTTTATAATCTGTATGTTAAACATTTTCACCATGCTAAATTTGAGCGCTCTATGAAAAGTAGAAAGGTGCTTGAATTTTAGGAGACTCGGGTCGACAATGCCGCTTTCTATCAAATTTCTATAAAGAAAAGGCTCAAAGAATTGTCAATATGTGCGTATAGAATACGAGACTGTTGGCCCAAATTTTTATTTTAAACTAACATTTGAATATTACCCTGGGCATTTTGTTGACTGTCAGTGATACGTCGAGTGAAATATATTATTCCAAATTCTTAGAAATTATTGAAAATTCCCACACATTATGCAAAATAAATGACTAATTTACTCTATAAACTCAATTCGAGTGTTCATAACATTTGAATTCATTTTTAAAAATTATAATTTGAGACTCAATCGATACTCAAATACTAATAATGGTTCAATTGTGAGGTTCCGCATGAAAGTGCTAGGTGGTGATTAAGAAAATCGATAATTTGATATTTAAGCAAATATTCGGCATTCAATTGAATTTATAATTAAATGAATTTTGTTTTAATTTTTTTCGGAAATTTTAATGAAAGGATTTTAGTGAAGAATTTTAAAATCATAGACTCATCCGAAACATTAAACTATTATAAAATAATTGAACAAATATTTCATAAGTTATATCTGACGAATAAATTTGTGATAATATCGATAGTAAATATGTAATTAATAATTATTAATATAATATATAATTAAAATATTTTATTATAAATGTCGATATTATTATTATAACTGTCAATAGAATTGTCGATTAGATTCACTCAATTTGTTTATTATTTTAAAATATTTTGATCACTAATTAAAACATTCCCTAAAATCATAAGAAATGTTGATTCAAAGTCTATTCAAAATGTTTATAAGAAAATCATTATTATTAAAGCAATGTTCAGGTGCTCTAAAATGACCAAAACTAAAAATTATTGTCATATCAGTGTTTTATTAATATATTTTATACGAATTGATTTCAAATACATTCATTGTTTTTATTATTTAATTTAAGAATAAATTCTAAATCAATAGAAGAAAATTAAACTTATTCAAATTATATGAATCGATGAATAATATTATTAATATATATAAGAATGAATCATTCTGAATGATTATTAATAAAAATTCTTTGTTTACTCATATTTAGTCAAATTAAACAATTCATTGAAAACTTCACACAAAGGGCTCCAAGTTTTCTATTTATTCTACAATTATTACAATTAAAGAGTAATTCAATAAATATATATATATATATATTCTTATAAATATTTTGACTAACATTTTAAAAACAATAATTAAGACTTTTGTTATTATTCTGAAGAATTTGAATAACATTTGGGTCGAGTCTATATCCGTCTGGTTGTTGGTCATCGATCTTCTGTTTGATTTGTGAGGCGTCGATGAATTTGCGTCCGTCGTGCAAACCATTTAATAAATTCATTTGTGTCTGGGTCAATTCAAACCCAAACACATTGTAATTCTCTTCAACTCTCTTCTCTTTAGTAGACTTAGGAATAGTGGGAACTCCATTCTGAATGGACCACCTGATTAGAACCTGAGCTGGTGTTCTATTGTGTTGTTTAGCCATATTTTTAATGATATCTTCAGTGACCAAATTTCCATTACCTAATGGACAATACCCTTGGATTTGGATTTTATTTTCTTCACAGTATTGACGCAATTGTATTGGGTTGTGGTAGGGGTGGAATTCTATTTGATTGATGTGAGGCATAATACTGAAATCATCGTACAATTTCTCGAATTCTTCGATTCCATAATTGCTTACACCAATTGCTTTGCAGAGACCGGAGTCGTACAAAGACTCCAATGCTCTCCACGTTTCAGACAATGTCTTCCATTTGTCCTCACATTTGGACGAGACTTCGGGCCAATGCATTAGAAACAAATCTATATATTCGACTCCTAATCTCTCTAATGAACCTTTGAATGCAATTTTGGTCGACTCAAAACCATAATCTGTTGGCCACAATTTGGTAGATATGAAAACTTCCTGTCGAGGAACTCCACTCTCCTAAACAAATGCAAACCTTAAATATTTTGAATAAATATCGAAATAATGTATTAAATTACTTTAATAGCCTCAGCGATTAAACTTTCGGTACCATATCTCTTAGCAGTGTCAATCAGGCGATAGCCCACTTCTTTGAGCGCATAGACAACGGCCTCATGAGAGTATCCTCCGCTATGACTCGTTCCTAAAATTTACATAAAATATACTCAATTTGCTTTAGCTATCAAAATTGCCAAGACTGGTTATTCCTTCCGCGGAAGGAGGGTTTAGAAATTATTTACGACTTATATTTTGGTTCTAAAAATATAATCAAGAATTTGAAGGACAACTCAAATGACACAAATTCATAGATCTTTATATATTAATAAAATCATTGTTTTGTTAAAATTTTATTTAAATATAAAAATTAAATCTATTAATGATAATAGAATGTGAATAATTGTGTAAGGATACATTAAGGTAATTTATAAACGAATTAAAAATAATACATGCAATTTTCATACCTAACCCAACCAAAGGCAAAGAAAGGCCATTCGCTAAACTAATTGTTTTTTCATTCATTTTAGTTATTCATTAAAATTCATTCGTTTTAGAATGAATTTAATAAAATACAGATGAGTTAAAAGCACTGCATCGGTGTCTAAGCGCTTCCACACATTTGTGCAGACATTGTATTCTTGACATCCGATGATATCGATCTCTTACTGTATATAAAATGTACGCAAACTCGTGCTGGATTAGGCACAGACTCTAAATTTTTGGGAGCACTCAAACTCTCATATATTTTGTAAGATTTGGCAGAATTTTCTTTGAATAGAATTATATCTGAATTACGAATAAATAGAGATCTTATTTGAATTAGTATTTTGCAAATTAATATTTTATTTCATTTTAAATTATTTGTGGAATGCATTCGAGGGTAGGGCTCATTCTTGTCAAAGTCGATTTCTTCGAGTTGTGAATCAAATGTTTTGACCTGTTCCGTATATTTGTCCCATGGATTCAAAGACTGTCTTCGTATCACTTCCTCTAAGCCTTCATTCCAGTAAAATATGTTTTCAAACTGAGCGTCGGAAGGGATGCATAGCATGACTTCTAATTCCATCGCTCGCCGATATTTATTGGCTCTAAGGGTCCAAAACGTATAATTTGGAGCACTCTTGAGAAAGAAAATCCTATTACTATCCTCTCCCTCGAAAAGACGGTCCAAATTTGGAGTGTCTTTCAATTTATGTTTCATTTCTTCTTTAAGTCGAATGTAATCATATTCTTCGTACTCATCGTGGTCATAAAAACATAAACTGAAGGGACGGTTAGTGCATATGAAGGCTCCCTCTTGGAAAAGAGTATAAACAAAGTCACGACTATAGTCTAGATATAAATGAGATCTAGTAACATCAACCATCAACAAAGAGGTGTTGGCCCCCACGTAAAAGCCAGTTTTGACATTTTGATCGGCCCTCTCACCGGGTGGAATGTTGTTGACTACTTGGTGTAAATCCTCGTTGCTGTCAATCTCGAAGAAGCCGTTGTGGTGTGCCTTTGTCTTCACATCATAACGACTCCAACCCCTCTGACTGGTGTTAGATTCATATATACTCATTCCAGTAATGACTACGCCATCGTGGGTTCCATCATATCGAGGGATAATACTGTGCAAACAGGAGGGGTTTCCTAACAGTTTCATTTGTGGCAAACTCTTTAGTCGTGCGTATAAAATGCAGCGAATCTTTTTGTCGGTCTCCGCATAGTATACATAACTACCGAAGTATTTACTTTCTTTGACCCTTTCGGCAGAAGTACTGATCCTTTTGCCCGGCACCGGTTTCTTTGGTAAGAATGTGACACCACCGATCTTCAGATAAAACTTGCATGGATTGTCATCAGAAGTGCCGGAAAATATGTTGGAATCTCTTTGATTGCAAACTTCTTTATCGACACTATATTCAAAATAACTGCCGATTTCCGGTTCAGAATATCGGCGAACAAAGAAAACCATTTTGTCGTCGATCCCAGTCTTTCTCATTTTGAAATCAATCTTATGGTCAAAATTCAAAGTATTTTGAGTTTGAAATTCTTAATCAATTAGTTTATACCTATTATTAAATATCGCGAAATATTTAAATTTAAGATTTTACTCAAAAACAGCAATAAAATGTATGTAATGGCACATCAATAATGCAAGAGGTGGCCTAGGGGGGATCGACTCATTATCTTCCCTCTAGAATCGAAAATTTGGCGGCAAATTTTTACCTTACTCCCCTTTGTGTTTTTCTTGGCAGCAAATTCAAAAAATCATCTCCTAGATCCCTCCCCTAAAAAATTTTTGAAAAATCACCCCTAGATCCCCCTCTAGAGCCTTCAACTTTGGCCACCCCTGAATAATGCAAACCTTTTTAATCTACCTTTGTGGAAAGGTAGATGAAAACTTGCACTTTTATAAAATCTAATATATGTACAAATATTTTACTGAAAAGCGAAGTAAAGGTCATTTCAACTAAACGTTTAATAATTTTGAACCAATGGATAAGAATTCAAATAGAAATCTAATATAATACAAATACTTTGAACGAAACAGTTGTTCCATATGTAGTCTTATTGAGGATAGGCTTCATTTTTATCTAAATCAATGTCAATGTCTTTCAATTTGGCCTTTGGTTCAGTCAGAGCTGTAGTGAATTTAGTCCACGGCTTCAGTGATTGTCTTCGTTTGACTTCCGTTAAGCCTTCGTCCCAGAATAAAACGTCTTCGAATTGAGCGCCGCTCGGAAGGCACAGCATCATTTCTGTTTCCCGACTCGGCCGCAATTTGTTAGCTCTAAGAGTCCAAAACGTATGGTTTGGAGCACTCTTCAAAAAAAGGATGACATCATTTCGTAATCCATTTCGTGTCACCAAACGGTCCAAATGATTAGATCCAACAAATCTCGACTCCATTTGAAGAAGAAGTCGAGTTTCATCGTACTCTTCTGCCTCTTCCATATCATAAAAACAGAAAGTGAAGGGACAATTTGTGCAGATAAAGGCTCCCTCTTGAAAAACTGTATATACGAAGTTACGGGTGTAGTCTATATGTAAATGAGCTCTGGGTGTGTCCACCATCAATAAAGATGTGTTGACTCCGACATAGATACCAGTTTTGTAGTGGTCTACTTCCCATGCGGGCAAATCACTCATCACATCAGTTAAACTTTGGTCGTCTAATATCTCATAAAAGCCTTTGTGATCAGCTTTGGTTTTGATGTCATAACGACTCCATCGTCTGTCACTTCTTTTGCTGTTAATCACTTTCATACCTGTTATGATTCGATCTTTTCTATTTCCATCATATCGAGGAATAATACTGTGTAAGCATCCAGGGTTCCCTAAAAGTTTGAGATCAGGCAAACCCTTTCGTTTTGCGTATAAAATGCAGCGAATCTTTTTGTCGGTCTCCGAATAGTATACATAACTACCGAAATATTTGCTTTCTTTGACTCTTTCGGCAGAAGTACTGATCTTCTTTCCAGGTGTCTCTTTCTTAGGCAAAAAGGTGACGCCACCCAACTTCAGATAGAACTTAAACGGATCATGGGGATTACAAACTTCTTTATCGACACTATATTCAAAATAACTGCCGATTTCCGGTTCAGAATATCGGCGAACAAAAAAAACCATTTTGTCGTCGATCCCAGTCTTTCTCATTTTAAAATCAAAATTTATGGCAAAACTATTTTATTACAAATTAATTAGTGATTTGAATTGTGTGTTAAAGGGTGAGCTCGTGAGCCCTTCATTCCATATAATTTGACTAAAATTTGAAAAGAAATTCATTTAGAACTTGAATAAAATGTTTAAATTAAAGATAATTATCCACTTTATTGTCTTAATATCAGTAGTTTTATCTGAAGACGAAGGCGAGGAAAACAAAGTCGAGTCTCTTTGCGATCGGCCGATAATAAACGCAGCGGACAGAATGATTAACAACACCGTCCGCTTATATAAAGGTCGCTATTATTGGATACTGAATGGCCTTCCGGGGGAGTCGACCACACTTGACGGCCCACATGTCATTTCTTTTCAGAATATGGGCTCAATATACAGCAACAATACTGTAGTGACTCTTTTGGGTGGAACTGATAGGGGAAAGACTGTCAAAACTGAAGGCAAGAACTACTGGTTATGGGACGACAAGGGAAACATGAAAACGGAAGCCTCCGGTGTATCACACAATCGGTTCCCGACGGGTGGTTTTGAAGCTGCCATTCATGACGGAAACATGGACGACCCAACTCTAATCGGCTTCAAAGGCATCAAAAGCTACTACTTTTCGACCCGATATAGGGTTTGGACGATAGATAATAAGCCGAGCGGCTATTTTGGCGGCAAATATAACGAGTCATTTCCAACAGACCTGAGCGCCGCCTTCACATTGTCAGCAGACAACCCAAAAGATGGTTATATCGCTTACTTCTTCAAGAGAGACAAATATTGCAAACGACCCAAACTTCTTAAGAGTGGCAAAGAATGCGATGAATGGCTGCCAAACAGAGTTCTCTTTGGATGCGATCAACAAACCACAGAAAGGATCTCAAATGAAGAGCAGTTGGCTCCCAATAATCCTCGAGATTTGAATTCTCAATCTGTAGGGGCAGGAAATCCCATCGTTACGAACAAACCTGTCGCACAGAGAAACCCTCCATCAGCTCAACCAAATCCTGGCCAACAAAAGCCGCAAAGTCCTCAAACAATCAACCCGGTTGAAGACAAGTCCACAGATAAAACAGTAAATCCGGACCCGACATCCACTCCTTTATCAACAACTCCAAAAAGTGGCACATCGTTTGAAGGAAGCACTTCGTTGGCTGTGACTTCTATGTTGGCTATCATTCAATTGATATATTGGCTGTAAATTGTATTCGAGTCGAAATCCTATTATTATATTATTGTTATTATTATTAATTCTCTTTTTGGCTCATTTTTAATTAAATATTCATTTATTTCATAGAAATTTATCCAAATTTTGTCTCATTTGTCAAAATTGAGAATTTCTGAAAAAATTAATAAATAATATGAAAACTCCAAAAGCTTTTATATATTAATAAAAATCAAATACGACTTTTCGCGCGATTAAATCAAATGGAAAACTATTCGAAACTCAATCGAAAAGTCATTGAAATTGAATTCAAAAACTTTTTCAAATTGAATTACAATTCTTTTAATTTGTTTGAAATGAAATTATTCCACAATTTGTCCAAAACTTTGATTCCGCTAATTATCGGATTTATTGCACTTTTCGACAGCTGCATAGCAGCCGGTCCTCCGAAATGGGTAAAGGCTGATACATCTGGCAAAGGAATAGCGGAATATGGCACTAAAGTATGAGTTTGTATTATTTGCTTGTTTATACCACCAAATAATGATTCAATCATTTTGATTGTTTGCATTTAAGTTATACTCGACTACAGAGAATCCGGGTGCTAAATACAATCCTAATCTGCCGGAGGAACTCAGAGCTCAATACAAGGGTCAGAAATGGAGCCCACAAATAGTGACTGACGTCTGTTCCAAACCACCCGATTCCGGATATTTTTGTAATGGAGCGATAGGCGACTTACCGCCCATTCACCAGAGATTCTACTTCGAGGTCAAAAGTAAGTCCTGTCGGTGTATGCTTTACAATGGATGTGATGGCAACCAAAACAACTTCAGATCATATGAGCACTGCGTCGAATGGTGTGCCTCTCCTAACATCACTCTTTTCGATCGAAGAACTGTTGGTAAAAGTAATTATGTGTTCGCTAAAAATAGCGCAAAATGTCTTTACTTCTACTGATTGACAAAATTCTTATTCATTGCCGCAAAGATTTTCACATATCTCACAAAAAATTGATTCTATGATTATATAAAACATAAAACAAAAATAAAACTTAAATTGAAATTGTTTTGCAATTGATTTAAGTGAAAAAGTGGAGTTCTGTGCGAATGCTCTGTAATGAGACGTTTTTTCGCTAATGGTTTGCAATTCAAGGCTTCATATATTAAATAAACGTCAGAATGAATTCAACAAATCCAATATTCAAATTAATTGCAACAATGAATATGTATTTCTGACTTAATTTACGAAATTAATAACTCTGACTGAGGCATAAAATTGTGACATTCATCCAAAGCTAATAAATTAATGCTTTCCAATGCCCACAATATTAAGTGCGAGGATTGGGTCATACTTTGCATATTCGTATCGATCGACTCGATATAAAAACTGAATAAACATTAACTCATTTTTGCTTCTCTTCCATCAAATTTGAGTTAAAAGTATTTAATAAACAATCGAAATACAGTAGACCTTAATTTTGATAACTTGTATATCATTCACACATATCTTAACTGTTATCAAATGACTGGCAATTGGGCGCAGAGGGCGAGCCTTTTAGAGATATATTTTTTCCTTTACATGGAATAGGAGTTTGTACCTGCAATTGTTAGGCAGAACACGTACAGTCTAGGAAATGACTTCGATAATCGTCTGTTTTATGTAATCGTTGATAACAAATGGCTCTTAAATCAAAAATACTTTTTAACTGAAATCCATGTCTCGTCTGATAGTAATTATCTTCGGATTGTATTCATTAATAGAATTAAACTCAAAATTGTTTGTCATTTCCTAATAAAACATTTGAAAAGAGAGAAAACATATTATTTTACAGTTAAAAAAGTTTTATAATCAGTTATTCTATTTATTATTTCACATCATAGCTGAGATCCCGAAAACTCTTTCA
>JAQGCS010001778.1:0-12300 GCA_034702105.1 Fuscozetes fuscipes | reverse complement strand
GAGAGAGAGAGAGAGAGAGAGAGAGAGAGAGAGAGAGAGAGAGAGAGAGAGACTTTTCTGTAAAATTTAATTTAATGAATGAAAAGTTGATTATGAAGGTCAAAGTAATTTATTAACGGCTTATTTGTTTGTTAAATATTTTTTTTTAACTTATGAAAGAATTTTAATTAAGTTATGTTAGGTAAAGTTAAATATGTGCATAACAGTTTTAGTTATGAATACATAACATCTAAAATGTTTAATTGCTTAATTCACAATGTTCAATTCAAATTAGTATATTATTTTAATGCTTGAATAAATTTCATCAATTACAATTATCTGTTATTTTTAACGAATGTAAATAAATTGAATCATATTTTAACGGAATCGGATTTTATTGTTGTATGTTGTTTATTGTGGAAAAATGCACATGCTACATTATACAATGTCATACAATATCTTCTTTTACTCGAATTTAATTTAATCTTTTGAGGGATGGGTTTGATAATAGCACTGCCATTAAAGGCATCCATCAACTCATCAAAACTATTATGACTTAAATATTAGTGAAATCAATAGTAATAAATATTCTTCATTTGGTTGGAAGAGACGGGAAATGCATTTTCTTATAAAATGTATTTTGATTTTCTCAAAAATAAATAAAAATTGCATTATTTGAAAATTTAAAAATTGAACGAATAAGAGCTAAACAATTGTATTCTCTTCCTAGGTAAAACATATAAATAATAAATATGTTAATTCAAATTTTATAATTTAATTATATGTTACAAAAATATAACTGATATTACTTATACTCATACATAGTAATCAATATTGGGGAAACTGGAGTCTTAAAGGAGCTTGCGGCATATCCGAAGTAAGTGTTCTTCCAACTAGGATCTACGTGAGTCAAGTGCTTTCAGATAATATATCAAAATTGCTATCGAATAGTGAAATCAGAACTCACCTAGGTCAAAACATGTGAGGCGAGGACCTCTTAAAAGTTATAAAATTTTAAGTAAAAAACTCGAAAACCGTACTGGATCAAATTATGAAACCTTTTTTTAAGAAGTACTATAAATAAATCTCACTTAATAAAAATAAAATTAGTTTAGAGAAAATCAAATTTTATTTAATTTTACCATTTAAGTTTTTCCCTCAAAATTTAGAGCATTTAAAAGAGTTTGGCCCTTACAAGGTGTAACATAGAAGAGTTCTGGTTTCACCCATTCAATTGCATTTTCGATGTAGTATCTCAAAGTATTTAACTCACTGAGACCCTTGTACTTTCTTCCAATGTTCTTTAAAAAAGTAGATGCCAAATACTCCCTATTTTTTGGTTTGAGGGACTCCCTAGTTTCGCGGTAAAATAGACCCCACCCCCTCCCGCTAAGGGAAGCGAGGTAGTTAATTTCTTTAATTTTTTCTCACTTCGCTCACTTTTGATTTAAGGAGTTTAGGAAAATACCCTCTATATCCCCTAATTTTTTATCCTCTTGAAGAGTTTTTTGCACCCCTGGCATATGTGGAGATCAGGGCTGACCAAGGGGGGTATTTCTACTGGGGTATGAAGGGATTCGATGTCTGCTCGGATCAACAAAATTAACAATTTTACCCAACTCAAATAAGTGATCAAAGATTTCCGTGAATTTTCGAAAATCTAGGGGGGGGGGGGTAAACTCTCCTCGGATTTGAATGGCAATTTTTTGGATTTTCGGAAATTTAGGGGGGGGGGGTTCCAAAAATTTTTCACCGAAAAATCATTTTAGAGGTCATTTGAGAGGTGATAGGGGTCACCTAAGTTGATTTTGGGACAAATAAAAAATACCCCCTTGGGCATCCCTGGTGGAGATCAATAAATGTCAATAATATCTGCTACTCATCCGTTACTGACTGCTATATATTATATAGTCTTGAATATTGACTAAAAATTTTAATGTTTAGAAACTATGTTTGAATTGAGTTAATGAACACTACTCATGTGTCATGCTCATTCAATGATGGGCAAGGCTAGGAGTACTAAAATAGAAGTGTAACTGTTCGCTGTTCATATGACCATGTCCAAGACATTTAAAACTCCCGTTTCCTCTATGCTATTCGTAATGTTTAACTCACATCAATTAAAATAAATATTAAAATTATATACTCATAGAATAAATGACTCAAATACTTTCGTTGACAATATACAATTTATCCTCGTTTAAATTGTTTACTGAATAGAAAATTGTTCGATTTCTGATAGGTTTGGGAGTGTTTAGCACTTTGTTTGAAATAAAACATTTGATTATCAAAACAATAATCGCTGCCAAAGATGTAATGGCAGTGAATATCCTTATTAGCCAAGAGTTGATCTCATTCTGAGGGAAAGTACTTTCGATTATTTCTAAACATTTGATAATTTCAATAAACTCACGAATTTGAGTGCGAGTGGAGACAATCCATACGAAAACATAATAACATTTACCAGAATTATATTGAATATTGTGTTTCGCTTTTCCATAAACTCAATGAAAATGAAGAGATTGGCGTAAAATGCAATCGAAACTCCAATTTTGTTCATATATTCAAGAATCTTTTTGAAAAGGCCCTCGTATTTGAATTCGAATATGCCTTATAAAAGTTTATACTAAGTGAGCAAGAATTGTAATTTTGCATCAAGATTACCTGAAAATGTATGACAAGTGTTACTCAGACTGACACAGATTAAGGCTAAAAGAATTGTGTATTTTAAAGAAATTCTTCTTTTGCTGAAGAAAATCATTAATACATTAAATGTTTGAATCATAATAAAAGTTGGATCAAACAGTTTGTGATTCTTTTCCAACTTTTGATGCTGTGCTAAGTCTTCACAGAAATACAATAAAGACGTTATCCAAAGCCTATTCAAAGAATACAATATAATCGACACTTTTCTTATGCGAATAAATTACAGAAATAATTGAATTTTTCCACTTATTCTTGGGTTTTGTTCACTCGATTCTTGTGTTGAGCTCTGAGATATTTGATCTTCTAATTCTTCGACAAAGTTTATATTTTGTTCAGTATCAGTTACATGGATAATGAACAAAATAATTCTATTAAATAAATTTAGTTTGATCATTTGATTATCAGTAAAAAATACTATTACCCGAAAATAATTATAGGAATGACTGAAAAACTGGACAAAATTTGAATGATTTTCCAATCTTTTATTGTGTGAATCATAAGAAAACTCATTCCTTTGGCAAAGACTGAGCCAAGAAGTCCAGCTAAGAATATGATCTCAAGGGATTTGATGTCTGCTTTAGCCTTGAACTTTTTCATTAAGGTCAATATGACATAGAAGTTACCGCCGAAGAACAGCGACGATAAAAATCTCAGTACAAATAGAAGTGTTATATCATAAACCAGACAAACGGAAACACTGGAGGACAGCATAAGAATTGCCGACAAACTTACGATTATTACGTAATTTTCGAAATATAGGACAACTGTCGATAATATGAAACCAATGCTCGATATTAATGGCAACACTTGGAGTACCCAACGTTTGTCACAAATCAATTTGAACTTTTGTTAAATAGTTATCAAGATCTTTCTCGAGTCATACCTGAGATATAAATGAAAGTTTGTCATCTTTGAAGTGCCATCCATTCTGACAATGAATGATTTGATCTAGGGAATAGCTGATCTCAAATATCTTATCGTCACTTTTCGATCCATTTTTCTCATTCACACGAAATTGGTAGCACTCAGACTGAGTCTTGGGTCTGACGGGTCTGTACTGCATTGATTTGGGCACCTGATCCCAATAGGGAATAGCGTTGACTTTCCAAAGCTTCCAGTCTTTTGATGAGTTAGGGTAGTCAGAAGGTGGGGCACAATAGTGGCCAACCGGTCGACTGATAAATGGTATGGACAGAGTATAGGCCATGAAATAAATACCGACGAAAAATGTGAAGAAATAAATCAAATAAATTCTTTTGAATTTACAGATCACCCTGACACACATTTTATCCACTTTTTTTGACAGATTTATAAATTTTCAGTTAAATTCGATTTAGTTTCGAGAAACTGTGTATCCTTGCAACTATTGGTGACTAAACTGACAAATATTACTGAAATTGAAATATGAAAATCAATATATTTTTAATAATAAAACGTATTTTATTTTTTCCAATTAAAACTCATTAATTAAGATTTGATTAATAAGAAAATTAATTCAAAACTTATATACAAATCATTTTAGGCGTAAACTAAAGGCACAGGAATTTATATCACAGACAACTCAGACAGGTATTCCAATACTCGATGCAATCACTTCGATAGTAAGTAGAAAAGATTGAAATGATTTTAGATTTAAATATAAATAATAAATAATTAGTTTTTGTGTTTGACATAAATAATTGAAATTCTTTTCGTTTAAATAAATAATAAAACAAAAAAATGAGTAAAAAATTTGTTTTAAAATAAAAGCAATGATTGAAATAATATTAAAAATATTAGAAAATAAATTAAGACTCAGAGGCAGTGATTTAAAAATGAATAAACTAATTGAAAGTGTGGCCAAAACTTAATGATTTAAGAATTGAATTCTTGAGTAAATTCTTCTAAATCGCTTTCCATAAGAAGTGATTCGAATTCTGGTTTGTGTTTGACATCTAAACAGAGAATAAGAAGAAGTGTGACATTCATTAGGACATGGATTAAGTGATTGTGAAGTGCTTTAAAAGCAATTTAATAAAAACTTTAATTTCAAATTTAATTTATTGACAGGAATTTGAATTATTATTATAATAGGAATCGAAGTCAGAAAATATTTAAATATATTTACTTTAAAGACAATTATTAATAAATATTTACAAACATTTGGAGATTTAATTAAACATTTGATAAATCAATAATAAAATGAACAAAAAAAATGTTATAAATAGCAATAAATTTGTTTCACTGAATATTCCATTCAATAATTTAATTGCAAATCCGATTCAAAACACAATAACAAAGAGATTGAGAAACGGTTTTCCAATAATTATTTTGTTATAAATCACTATTAAAACCACTAATTAATGAGTAAATGGTTTTGATATCAATTCTTTTCAGTCAAATCGATATTAAACTCTGACTAATATTAAGACATTATGGAAATTGGTTTGTCTTTCGAGGAATCGTTTCGTTTGGAAGGAATTTATTTAATCAATGATTGATTGCAAGAATGAAATTCACTCTAAAATGTAAATCCCAGTGAAGTGAGAAAAAGACTAAAACTAGAGCTTGTTTCAGAGGGGGACAGACTACTAGTGTTTACAAATACTGAAAATCATATAACTAGCGCCTTAAGTTGTACCGGCCATCCCTATGCCGGCTTTCCCTACCATTTGTCGAATGAGAATCCGATGTGTTTCTCAGCGATGTCTGACTCGTTTGAGTGGACGGCCGCTGGTATTGAATGGACAGAACATGAATTTTAAGATAGTCTGCGATCTGAGTGCATGTGCTGTACGAGTAATATAAGAAATCCAATAAAATGTAAACCTATTTAACCAAACATTTCAATTAAATCTGTTGTTTAGCTCACAATCAGTTCAATGCTTACGAATGCGATCCAAAGGAGAATATATTCGTCGATAAATGTATTGAAATATTGGTTTAGAAACAGAAGCAGTGGTCCGATGAAAACTGAGTCCAGTTTCTGGATTTCACTTTTACTCATTTGTGCCACCTTTGGATCAATTCAATTGCATTTCAATTTTTCATTTTCATAGACAATTATCTGCCAATATTTACCACTAATTTGCAAGTGATCTTAGCGGTGACCAAACCAAACGTTATTAGATAAAGAGAGACGTGATCTTCAAATATATTTGAGGGCGACTTGAAAAATATGGTCAGTGCCGACACCACAGACAGGAATATGGGAATGAATGGCGATAAAATGGATGTTCCCTTTGTTTATAATACAATATTATGAATTTGATTTATAATAACTTAAATGAAATTCAAAAAAGGCTCGATTTGTGTGCAAAGGACTTACAGCGACAGAAGAGCCGTTTTTGCCGACTCCTCCCGAAAGGATTTGTTTCAAATTTGTGCAGGTTATTAATATTTCATTGCATATCGAAAAGAACATAGGAATAGTCTGAACCCTTACATGCATTAGGAATGGAATCTGAAGGCAAGAGTGCAACCAAAGTGTGTTCCGATAGGGAAAGGAAAGTATAATTTGAGTGCAAATAGATTTTAAATTCAAAACAGAAGTGCAGTGTTTTTGATCTGAAGTCAACTCTTAAGTCATGCTTTGATTGAATAATAGATTGTGTCGTTCAGAAGAGAAGTGCAAATAAGTAAATCAAATGCAGTGCCAATGATTGAGCGCCAGAATGACCGATAGCTTGTCTCAAAAGACTTACAGCGACTGAGGAACCGTTTTTGCCGACGCCGTCGAATATAATGGAAACGAAATATCTGTAACTAAAGGCTATTGCGTTGACTGCAGTGATTAGAATCACTGCAAACCTTATATCCAGTCCGAGAGAGGCCACAATCTTTCGATACAATGATAATTCACTTAATAGTTGACTTTTACTCATTAGGCGGTGGCTAATGAGGGATCAAATGATTGACGAATGAATAGCTCTCATACCGGGTAAATCCAGAAGTCGGTTCCCAAAATTGACGATACGATCAAAATTAAGATTATAGTCATTTGTGCTTCGGTTACATCAAATGTGGCGAATCGTAATTCTCCCGTCACATACGTCTGCCAGTGCGCCATATAGAAGAGAGCCGTCGCCATTACGCACAGAACCAACATTAGAGACACCTGTTCTCCCAATTGCACCGACAAACAGACTGATAGCGACACAAATACTATTGAAAATCAAACAATTGTTTTGAAAGTCAATTGAAAAATAGTATGAAAAGAATGCATTACTTGTGGAGACGGCATCACATCCGTGATCGAACAGCTCTCCCAAAGAAGAGGACGTCTTTGTCCGTCGGGCCTGTTTGCCATCGCATGCGTCCAGAGTCTGATAAACGAATAGACCGATTGCGCACAAGAGCAGAGGCCAGGCGGGGATCTGTACGTCAAAGATTGTATGACATATGCTATTAGAACCGGCACTGATAGGACTCACCTTTTGTTTAGCGTCCGGACTATAATAGACGAGAATACAAGCGGTGAAGATATTACTAAAGAGGCCGACCAGTGTCATGGCATTGGGCGCCCACCAGAGCGGCACAACCCTATCGACAAACCATCGCCAGTACTTTTGCATCCAAGGGTCGAGTAGAGTGTCTCCGGAAGCACTGTATTTGTGCAGCGATAGAGTCAACAGTTTTTTGTCACTTAATTTCTCACAAATCATATTAAATATTAAACTAATTATAGGAAACGCTTTCATTACTTCACTTTAATTATTAATTGTTATATAAATTAAATTTAATAAATAAACTAATTTTTATTTTATTTAATAATAAGTAAATATTTGCATCGATTAGTGAGAGATCTGTCGATTAAATCATTTGTAATAAAGTAAACAATTGAGTGAATCGTACGATGAGTTCAATTTGGGATTAATTTTGCGTTAATTTCTTCAATTCTTTGCAGTATTTTATTAAACTTCTTATCAATTGATTTATTGTTTGAGTTTGAGTTCATCTCTGCTCAGCACTAGACGGGCACTTTCACCTCTTCGAATGCGGGTTGGGTCAGCTCTTACCAATTTAACAATATTCAGCCTGTAATATTTTATTTTGAATACACAATACATTTTGGTAAGATATGGATTCTTCTAAAAATATAATAAGTTAAAATTTGTTAAAAACTAAGTTTCTTTTAAAATTTTCCATTGTAAATTATTACGATTGATGTCAGCTTTATTATAATCAAAGTTCATTGTTCAAATTATGCTATGATTAATATTGTTTCAATAATTCAATGATATGTCATGTTAGTAGTGATTTTATAATTGGTTTGTGATTAAATTGTTTAATTCTTATGAATTGCTAAATTGTCAAATAATTATTTATTCAATTGCTCAAAAAATGAGAATAGTTAACAGAATTGTAGAATGGACAACCGGTTCTTGTCAGTAAGAAGGTTAACGCTTTCAAATGACTTCGAAAATCAACTAGACCTGTCAAGAATAAAATTTTAAATATATAAGAGGTGAACAAAATATGGTAAATTAAAAGTGTCAGCTCTAGTATTAAATCCATGGATCGAATGTTTTTCGAAGTAATTTTCATATCTTATCGCTCGATATCATAAACAACGACTTCGGATATTAATCGAAGGAATACTCTTCAAAATAATGAGGAAAACAAATAAGAAAGTGTTATTTCTTACGTATGAGTAAAGGGAAATACTCATCTAATCTTTGAATGTCGAATAAAATTAGCTAGGTACAAAAATTGAGTGATTGCTAAACCTCCAACATGGAAGGTATCAAATAATCGTAACGTTGTTTTTGAATGTATTTATCGATCAGTTTCGTAATGCGTGTAAACAACACGTGTTTTGAATTAAATGTGTTTTAATTGTTTTGAAATCACTGTTTGAGTATTAATTCAATACAAATGACTTTAATCGGAAATATGGACTCAAACGACAATTCTTTGATTTTGAATATATTTCACTCAAATGAAAGTCAGATCAAAAAGAAAGGACCAAAAAATGTGAGAAAACAAGTGAAGAAAAATGAAAGAATTGCTCAAAAATGTGTCGACAATCAACAAAAAGACACCAATTTTGGACACAAACCTCGAGATGAACTTAGAGACCAAATTGAGTTTAGGTCACCGCCAAAACCTGATGGAAAACCTTTTCGAAGGCCTGACAGACATGACTCGCGTCAAAAGCGGGGAAATCCCTTAAATTCTCGTCTTTTTGATGCGTCCTCCGATCAAATGCCGACAATTAGTTTGTAATGAATTGATTTTATTTATAATTTTAGACTAATTTTGGTTTTATTGGTTAGAATTGAGGCCAAATCGAAGGTAGAGCCTATATTTTCAACGCATCAATATTCTGAACTTTCATTGCATCCATTTCTGATCAAATGCCTGAGCGATAGGCTGTCAATCAGTGAAACCACTTCTGTGCAACAAAACTCAATCCCTTCCCTTTTGAGTGGTTCGGACGCACTCATCAAATCGATGACAGGATCGGGAAAGACGTTGGCCTTTGCTGTGCCTATAATTCAAAGCTTGCAATCAATAAAACCTGCGCTCACAAGAAGTGATGGCATACATGCACTGGTTATTGTCCCGACTCGAGAACTGGCTCTTCAGTGCTATGAGTGCTTTACTGTATTGTGTCAGTCATTTAAGCGTTTGGTAACCGGATATCTCTGCGGAGGAGAGAAGAAAAAATCAGAGAAGGCTCGCATTAGGAAAGGTATCAATATTTTGGTGACAACTCCGGGCAGACTCATCGATCATATGCAAAGCACCGATAATTTGCATTTCAGACGAATCAAGTGGTTTGTTATCGATGAAGCGGACCGACTCTTGGAACAGGGATTTGAGGACTCCATTAAGAAAGTGGTCGACCACTTGAAGAATACATGTTATGATAGGCCACAGACTGTCTTATTGTCGGCCACATTGACGGCCGCAGTTCAAAAGTTGGCCGGGATGAGTTTAAGGGAACCCAAAATAATTGATATAAGCGATCAAAATTTGGATACAATTGTTTTGCCCGAGAACTTGAGTCAAAATTATATAATCGTTGCGCCAAAACTCAGGTTAATAACACTTTCGGCGCTTTTAATGGACAAATGCAGTCTATCCGACTCGAAAGCACTGGTATTCATGTCATGTCAGGACGTCGTCGACTTTCATTGCATTTTGTTTACTAATATTTTAAACAAAGTATTGAATAAAAGCAATCAAAAGACAATTGATTTTTACCAATTGCACGGAAATATGGATCAGTCGAAGAGAAGACAAGTGTTTAATGAGTTCCGGAGTGCGACCAATGCTGTTCTCTTGTGTACTGATGTGGCCGCCAGGGGTCTGGATCTGCCTCAAGTCGATTGGATAATACAATTCAGTTGTGCGCCGAAGACAGAAGATTTTGTTCATAGAGTTGGCCGAACAGCTCGTATCGGAAAATCTGGAAATGCTGTCCAATTCGTTCTGCCCACCGAAACAAAGTTCTTGGAATTATTACAAAAAGACCTTAATATAAATTTTAAAGAAATTCTATTGAAGGATGCTATCAAATCATTGATGCTCTTGGAATTCAACAAAAAATCATTTACATCCGAAGAATACGCGACACAATTACAGACTGTTTATGAAAACTCACTGAACAATGATGAAGACCTCATGTCTTTGGCTAAAAGGGCGTACCTTTCGTTTATTAGATCGTATGTGACGTACCCCAAGTGTATGTCTGAAGCCCTGCCCTTTAAAAACTTACATTTGGGACATTTGGTGAAGAGTTTTGCACTCATAGAGTCTCCTAAAGCTTTGGGCGCTTTTGGTTTCCGTTTGAAACAACAGAGCATTGATTTGCAGCACAAATACAATAATTATAATAAACGGATTCATTACAATCCGGAACCTAACAGTGGAGACAGTAGTGGTTATAATAGTGGTGGCGATAATAGCGAACCAATGGTCAAGAGAAGGAAATCTTCGCAAATGCCGTTAGAGATGAGATGTAGTGAATACGGTGGACCTCTGGTCACTAAACCGAAGCCAATTAATAAGAAACGGCCGAAAAAGCGGAACTGAAGTTTAGATTTTAATTCAAATGTATTATAATTTTGTGATTAAAGCATAAATTATTGATATTTTTGTTGTGAAATACAGTCTATTCTTGAATTAAAAAAGTCTATCTTCTATTAGTTAATTGTCTCTTTTCCAGAACTTAGCGCCGGACCCTCTCAGGCCTTTGCCTTTACCGGCGTTTCGCTTCATTTTCTCAAAACTGATGTCTCTCTGATCTCTGGGCGAAGAGTTGACGACATCTGTACTCATGGCTTCGTCGATATCTTGAGTGGTTTTGATAGACTTCTTAATGTTATTGACCTGTTGTTCGATATTCTGTTTGATGCGGTGGTTGTCCTCTTTGAGTTGAGTGGCCACAGACATCTGCTGTTCGATATTTCGTAAGACATTATCACAATTACGACACCATTCGTTCAAAATGTTAGTAACAGTTTTGAGGTCTTCTCGTTTGATATCTCTGCCGATAGTCTGTTCGACTTCGAGGCGATTATTCAACTGATCCATTTTGCCGACCACCACATTCGCGTAAATCACTTCAATGATGAGGTCCTCCAACTGTCGCAAGTTTTTCATATCGAGCTCTTGGAGTAGGAGTTCGTATGGAATGTGTTTACGTTTTGTGG
This sequence comes from Fuscozetes fuscipes, assembly GCA_034702105.1. Taxonomy (NCBI): domain Eukaryota; kingdom Metazoa; phylum Arthropoda; class Arachnida; order Sarcoptiformes; family Ceratozetidae; genus Fuscozetes; species Fuscozetes fuscipes. The sequence continues at coordinate 973 of JAQGCS010001778.1, read as the reverse complement.
CCAATGAGACGATAGTCAGATGTCTTAGTTTTGTTCGCATCGGTTCCGTAATGTCTGGCAGTTTATGTCTATCCGACAGATAGTCCTTATATGTGCCGAATGCGAACACTAATAACAGGTCGTAATAACCGCTGTATTCGGGAGTTGTGGCCAATTCTTTGATGTTCGCTAAGTCCAGGAATTCGCCGAAGACGTAGATTTGAGGCGATTCCAACACTTGACTAATCAGATGTACGGCCGACAGTCCCTTACAATTCTTACTCAGAAGTAGAAACTGTTCCAAAGCTGCCGAACCTCCTGTGCCGCCACTTGTCAGTGATGTCGACTTTTTGGCGTCTGTGCCGTCGACTGCAGTCGCGTTCATTGGTGTCGAGTCCATTGATAGTTACTGGCGGTCAACAAAAGAGTCAAAATAATGAACAATCAAAAAGGGAAGGGAAAGGGAAGGGGTCCGACAAATTTACTCAGTTTTGGACACATTATGACCAACTGGTGGTCAGTTTTTAAGCTAAAATTACCTGTTTTTTGGTTCAAATGTTTTGGTGAACTGAAGACAATATTTACAGAGTATTAGTTGAATGTAATCGGAATTTGTTTGAATGGATTTCGATTTAATTGTTTGTCATATGAATTAACGACTGTTTCCGAAATTGTTTTGTTTGAAAACAAATATCATTCAAAAAGTACGTCAAATGACTGATCAGTGCTTACGCCAAGTGTTAACATAGGAATAATCATTACTCAGAATCTAGGGCAGTTTATTGACTTAAACCCACATTCTTTGCGTGGTTAAAGGAATCATAATCCATAGGTTTTATCGTCAAACGACCATGGTCAAGTCTTTTACAATTATCTTAAATATCAAGAAGAAGTCGTGCTCTAGAATAACAATTTTCTTCTTTAGTAATAATGATTTGAAAAGTTGATGAAAATAAACTTTATTTCAACTTATGATAAATGATATTCATTTGTT
>JAQGCS010001777.1:0-12300 GCA_034702105.1 Fuscozetes fuscipes | reverse complement strand
ATAGACAAATATATCACAACGGTTTGTCGGTGGTGCACCTCTGAACTTATTAAATTTACATGTCGGACGGCTAGTATGTTCATAGGCTATCCTCAATTTGATCCCTCTTCAAGCCATTTCTCTATAGGCGGTCCTCAGTCCCATCTCTCTCTAAGGCTTGGTGGGGCAGAACGATAAAACTATATACTACATATACTCTGTAAATGTAGTGACAAAACCTAAAAGTGGTTTTTAGCGACTTTTGTAAAAACCCTAGACACCCCTCCTAGAGAATTTTGGAAAGCCCCATACCCATGTAAGCTTCAGGCATCCATTTTCGACCCCTAATTTGGATACATATTAATTCTGAGGGCAAAGTTATTAATCGATAAAAAAAAGTCAAAATTACTATTTAGGAATGCTCTGGTCATAACTGATGTTTAATGAGTCTAATTCAGAGAACTTTTAACTAAAAAGCTCTACAATGAAGACCTGGCCTTGAAATTTAGCTTGAGTTAAATTCTATATAAATTCTATATTTAATTAACTAATAAAGATGTATACTTGTCTGTAATAGGTGAATGCATTCCGCTCCTCAATGTTTGGTTAGATGTGAATGAAGTGTTCTTTAGTGTTAAGAATAGGTTTGAAGTTTTTATTGTTAATGAAAATAATTAATGCATTTATTATTATCTAATCAATTGTCGACTTAAAAGAAAATATATTTAATGGAAGACTCCTTTGAATTATTGGGAAAAACATTAATAAAAATATTTGAGTCAAATAAACATCAAATATATAAATAGAATATCGAATAACATTAAAATGATATTTCATTCACGCGATTGAAGAGATTTACAAAACTAAACAATTAAAACATTATTCGTTTAAAGACTAAAATTCCATAAAAATGTATATTTTCCTTGATTATTTTTATCAAAATTAAGAAGGGATTTCCAAGGCTGTCTCCTCTTTACTGTCAAGGGGAAACATTATCGTATTTAAGTGCAACTCAAGAATTGCTCAAAATTCTGTAGAAGATAATTGAAAAGTGGAAATCCTGTTTAAAATGAGCCTTACATATTTTAGTTCAATAAATATAAGTTTGAATTTGAGGCCATTTATGGGACAACTGTTCTCATGATTATATGATTGTCGTGCGCTTCAGCTTCCGGTCTATTATATGAAAAAAATAAAACAAAAATAATCGATAGAATCAATTGAAACCATTTCCACAAATCAATAATTGAAAGGCTTTTCACTAATTATTTTAGTTTTTGATTCGAAATGATTTCTAATTAATAGAGTAAACAAAGTTTTAAACGTTTATAACATTAGAAGCGGTAAAACTATTCTGTTTTTCAAATCTCCAATTCTTAAGTTTTGCCAAAACAGTATTCCAGTCATATTTGACTTCAAACAAATCAATCAAATGCTGTTCGGTATGAAGAGCCGCACAAAACTGTTTGAATGTTATAAACCAATTGTCTTGAAATATATCACATCTTTTGGGTTCACTCTTTTCATCGCAAACGTTATCACAATCCAAACAATTAGTTTCGTCTGAATTAGTTTGAAGTGAGTCTAATTCTGAGGATAATTCCCCGAGTTTTAGGAGATATGTGCCCACAGAAGCAATACAGTGATAGATCTGTTGTTCGTTAGTCTGACCCGAAAATATATCGTATAAAGTCTTCCATAACTGTATGAACTGTTGCTGACCCATAGTGGGAAGACCGGCTTTACGTTCGGGACTGTTATTTGAAACATTGGTTTGGGAACCAATTATAGCGCCAGTCATTGAATTACTGGTGGAATGAATCAAATTTTGGTTATTATTCGTGAGGTTCAAAGACGACAAAAATTGTTGTAAAGTGAAGGCAGAGTTGCTTTCTTCTTGTGTATCGGTAGTAGCGAAGAACTCAGTGGCCTCTGCGCCCAACTCTGTCTCTTGTGAATCACAATCGTATTCAGACATTGAGGGCGAAGATATCAGTTCCGGAATGTTTTGTAAATGAATGCAATAAAGAAATCTTAATTTAGTTTCGGCGTCGCCTCGAAGTATGACAACCATTGATATGAGATATTCGAGAAAATTAATAAAATTATCAGAATTTTCGTCCAAAAGTTTGAAAATTCTAAGAGTAAGTGACTCTGAGTTTTCGGCCGAAGCCCACGGACTGTATTGAGAGAAATACCAACGAAACTGATCGATGTCTAACTTATATATTTCATAGAAAGGGTGCGACAAATCGAACTTATCCTGAGTGGCAGGACTTTGGCCCCAATATTGTTGTTTGAGTTGTTCCTCTTTGAAGACCACATAAACGTCTTTAATCTGCTCTGAAGTTAAATATTTCGAAATAACGGGAAAACTCTGAAGACTTCGGATAACATTTTTCATAGTATTGTCCTCAAGATTCTGAACGACATTTATTCTGTGTTTTACGCGAAGTCTTTCGATTTGATTGGCGGTAATGAATCCGAATTTGGCGTAAGAGTCATAAATTAATTCGTTGATTTCAGTGGAGGTCTGACTCGCCCTCTTAGAAGCTGACCCATAGGTGACAGAGTGAACAATATGAGGCACTTTTGCGTCGCGGTTACAAATGTTTTCTAAATATCCGCTCAGAACAGTCATGGCTTCCCCATCGTCTTTGCACTGCATAAGTGAGTCTTGATTTGAGCTGAGAATAGTGAGCGCCACCTGAAACACAACTTTTGCCCCGTCATAGAAGAAGCAGTCCGCTATATGTATGGCCGATTCAAAGGGCATTACACTCAAAAAGATGGTCAGAAACCAGGAGAGAGATATCATCGACAAAATCCCAAAAGGAATCAATTTGTTGTAGAGGTCGGGCAAATGTTCTTTAACCAGTTCTTCGAGCACTCCCTGGTCTACGAGAGCACCGATTACTTTAGTGTTGTAATAGTCGGGAAGAAGTCTTTCGCAAAGAGCCACTAATAACCAAAACGCCTCCTCTTCAGATGCGTACAAAAGTAAAACCGATGCAACGATATTCATGGCCTGACAATAACCGATACTTGGGTTGCGAAAGGCATAAGCATTAAGAACTCGGCGCAGGGCATTGATTCCAAGCGGTGACTGAAAGGCTGGATGTTCTGGCAATGATCGATGCAAATCACGTTCGATCTCATCGGAAGCTACACTATGTTTGTTAGAACTTTGCTGAACAATCAGTTCATAATATCCCCTATGAGTCGATAGTTCATTGATAGCACCGGAGTATAACATCCAAAGTTCGCCTCGAAATTTGTCGGGAATTCCTTTAAGAATCAGTTCTCTTGCTTTAGCAGTTCGATAGCAGGAAATGCCTCTACCGAACTCAATGAAATGCAGTTCCCATAAGTTGACTTTCACCGCCTCTTTAGCGCTCGACTCAATTGTTTCGGGAAAAGGAAATTTTGTGCTGAGAGCGGGCTCAGGAAGCCACGTATTCTCGCTGTCAACTATTGATAACTGTCGACCTAAAGAGTCAAAACTAGATCTGAAAAGAGACAAAAGTGACTAAAAGATCACTAATGGCAAAGGGAACAGACCTTCGATCTTCAGTGAGTCGAGAGAGCAATTCGGATATTTTTGCGATAAGAAAGTCTCGATCGTCGATATGTGCGAAAACGAAATTAGATTTGAAGGTTGAGATGAGTATAGAATTATTTCTGTCATAACCCGTTTGACTGTTATCCAACTTTTCAGTTGATATGATTTCCCGCAAAGGAATGATAAGAGCGACCAAAGATTGGACCTTATTTTGTAAAATTGGTTTAGTTGTGAGAAGAGTACTGTAATGTCGAAAACTTACTCGACTTTCAAAGCAGACATAATTGTTAGACAAATACATTTTCCCCCAAACGTGTTGTTTGTTGTAAGGCGTCCACAGAGTCAAAGGTAGAGTTCCGTCCAATTTCTCATTAGATGGAAGTCTGAATGTTATTCGATAGGATTCACTCATAGCTCTGGCGTCCAAATCTCGTTTTAGAAAAGATGCCTTTTTTGGCACATTTTTGGATTTCTTTGAAACTAAATTGTGATCGACTTTAAACTGGAGATCTCTTTCATCAGATATCAATTGTTTCATCGTTAGGTTTGCCAACTGTTCCATTAAATTATAAGTCTCTGACGCCTTAAGGAACAGCGAAAAAATATAACTCTTATCGCGGGTCACTATTTTAATACTGTCCGGTAGAAAAACAGTGCTGTCCCGTTCCAGACGCTTATATTCATTAAAAGAAGATTTTGAGCGTATTATTGGACACAAAGAAAACATACCTTAATATCAATCCATTTAATGATTAGCTTCATTTCTCTACCAAAAAGGTAGGAATAAAAGCATAAATGATTTACACTGAGATAAAGCCATCCCTGCCTGGGCAGTTTGCCATTCCATAAGCTGCACGAATAGTCTGATCAAAATAAGCATAAATGATAGATACGGGTCTTAAGGCTTCAAATAAAGTCAAATATATGTAAAAGACTAACAATTGACAAGTTTCTCCTCTTCAGGCATTGCGAAGAGTCGCGCAAATCGATGAGATGTGGCCCTAAAATCACGGCTATCGGAAGATTCAATGGCTTCAATGGGTTCAGTGACTGCCTGTGCGATGAGGCTCTCTATTTTGCAGCGAACGAATTCAGTGACATCGTCTTCGCTGTCGAACGAGACCAAAGTTGGCATCAAATTTGACTCGATCCAATTCCAGTCCTTAAGAATATCTTCTTTTTTGAGGGCACACGAAACCGCTTTCCGTATAAATAATTTGAATATAATTTTGATAAATCTGTTTAAATAACTCACAGAAACTGACTTCAGAATTGTTGGTTTGGTGTAGAATACGGTATGGGGGCGGCTATACCCAAGTACATCGCAAATGTATTAGTAACTCACTTGAAATGTATTAAACTGTAATTAATGCAATTTATCTCAAATGACATTTGATTGGACACAATGTGAGACTCAATTGCAATACTTTGCGACTAAATAATGAAAAGCAAAACAAATGAAACCTTAGTATCGAAAACAGAATCGATAGTTCCGACCAAAATGGATGAGAGTCCGCGAGTACCATGGCCTTTGCGTCGCTGCAGCACAAAGTAGAGGTTCGCCCTCTCTGTTACCCTTCACAACAATTATAATAGTTTAGCAATGAGTTGACCACAATTCAAATAATCAATGATTACCACAAAGCGTTTGCTACCAAAACTTCTTCGAACTTAACCCACATTTTATTATCATTTCCCTCGAATAGCAATATTCTATGAACTAGCAAGGACCAATCAAATAATAATTCAAATAACTTGATTACAAACAATTGATTATATCTTACGATAAGCTTATAATCAATTTGATGTTTGAGGGGAGGAATCGATTAAATTTTACGCTCAAATAAATCAAATAATTGGCTTAAAAATCACCGATATTTTAAACAATCAAATTAAAGTCAAAGTGTTTCACATAAACAGCAGTTCGTTGTAAACAATATATGAGTTCAATACTTATATACAATTAATTAAATGGTTTATCAGATAAACAATTAATTGGTTAACACTTTACAGCTGTTTGACTGTCATTAAAGGGAATTCACTCTTATTTACACTTTAGTTAATCACAACTCAATATAACTCAATATAACTCAATATAACTTATGAATCATAAAATTGTAGTGAATGTTGCAAGTTGCAACAACATTGTTCACTCACTTAGTCATCTGTATTTGTGTGCAATATTTTGGTGATTTAAATCAAATGTACTTTTAGTCGATAAGATTGCAATGACTTCGAGATAGTTTTTGTCTATATTTTGGTAAAAAGTGTCATTTTGTGTGAATTGTTGACAAAACCCCTAACAGTGAGATGTAAACAAAGTTTTGTTAATTTAATCGAAATGAAGTGATATTTCGATTATCTCATCGAAGGTTTCAATTATCATCAGATGTATTGACTAAGAAACCAGTGATCATCTGAATGAATAACATTCCGTTTGGATGTAATGGTAATAAAGATTTGATTCAACTGAGGTTTTTGTGTCCGACGGATGTGCCAAAAGTCAAGCAGTTATGTAGTGATTGGTTTCCCATTGAGTGAGAATTCTTTCCATTCTTTTGACGACAATTACATGATTTGCACTGAAATTAAGTTCCATTTATACCCAAATCGAAGCATACAATCAGACACTTATTTCATATGAGAATAACTCAAAAGTCATGGATAAGCAAAGGGCTGCCAAAAATATTCTGTTCATGTTTTCAGTTTCTACATCTGCTTATTTTTTATAGTTTTTAAAACATAATATAAGACTTAGTTATGATCTACTCTTACAACTCTGACACCAATTGAGCTCAAGTTTGACTGAATATGTGGGCAGTAATTGAAGCTCTTTTATATTGAGACTCAGTTGTGGCCAATCACTCAATCACTTAATCTTAGAGATAATGTTATGTTTTTGTCGTCAAATTGAGTGCAGAAATAGATTTGAAATGAATTGATTGTCTCTCAGATATCCCGACAGTTGGTATGAAGACATTACTTCGAATCCCAAGTTCTTTGCTTTGGCCGCTGTTTTTCACACCGAAATCATTGGTCTAATCGTAGCTGAGATCAAGTGTCAGAGTAAATGCAATCGCGAAGATCGGGGATTACTGGCATCCAATTTATCACAGACTTCAAGAGTAGTTTATATCTTAACTTTAGGTGTGGTTCAAGAATTTCGGCGCAACGGAATCGCAACCCTTTTGTTAGACAATTTGATTAATCATTTGACGCGAAATCCTGTGACATATGACTGCAAAGCACTATATTTGCATGTCTTGACCACAAACATAGTGGCCATTCGTTTCTATGAGAACCGACAGTTTAAAAGACACCTATTTTTACCTCTTTATTACTCAATCAACAGCACAGCCAGAGATGGATTCTCTTATGTCTTATACATAAACGGGGGCCGACCAGAGGCTACTTTATTATATCCTTTTCATGAACTGTTGAGGGCTCACAACTTTTTATTTTGTGAAGCCTTCAAATCAATTCAAATTTCATTCAATCGATTATTCCTTAATCAATGAATTTATTTATTTACAGATTATTTTTCTACTATTTATCAGACATTAAGCCGAATAACTCGAGTGAGTCCTTGCAAATGGACGAAACGAGTGCTCCATTTGATGGTGACATCGATTTGTCGATTCATACCTATCTTCACAACACATAAGACTTCTTCCCCTCATTTGGCCACCTGTTGACCTCAGTTGACATCTCAATTGATTAACACTTTATACTCGATATCATCACAATCTGTAGTCGTGTCACCAATTAATTAGATTTTATTTCAATTTAATTGCCACTAATCCATCACATTTTCAGAACAATAGCATTGAGCAGGTATTAGGTCTGCACCAAAGTGAGAGTGGCTTTTCAACTGGTACTGTTAACGTATTTAACTTGAACTTGCCCACATTTTACAAATTGATATTTGACTCGAGAAATCGATTTCTACACTAGATTTTGTCGCTTACCTGTGCTTTTCAGTCAATACTCTTCAGTCAATTGATAGACTGAATCGATAATTATTGAGAAGTTAGTAAAATATATTAAATTCGGAGTCATTTAAAGATATGTGAATTTTAGTCATATTTGAGTTTTGAGCGAAAGTTTTGTTATAAATAAACAAATCATTATTTATTACATTTTTGGTTTGTTTTCTAATAAAATAATTTTATTCATTCGATGCGTAAACTACTAAATGATAGTTAGGTTTGTAAACAATGTTCGGTTAAAATATAATTTGTAGTCAAAGTTTATATTTAGAATATACATCGATTATGGTTGTCCTCATCTATCAAAGAGATGTCCGCCATCTCTATTACGGACAGAATAGCAAAGGATTAGTCACTAATCGGTTGAAATTTTTTGTGAGTTTCACAATCAGACAAATCTTTGTGTCGATTTCTCTTTCCTTGATTCTTTTGTCGTTTGTCTCCCATTCTGGAGGGTAGACTCTGTGGTCCCCAATTAGGTTCAGGATTAACCTGGTATCTTAATAATTGCATCTCTTTAGACAATGGCTCTGCGTTTTCATGAATTTCAAGTGATATCGAATTACTTATACTTTTACTTAAGATCTGAAATGCGACACTTTTTTCACTAAATTTGTCTTGGTTATTTGGGTTGGCCACTTTTTGTATTTGTCTCATCACATCCCAAATGAAATGATTGGGAGCGTTAGTCTTCAGAGAAGTCTTACTCGCGTGAGAATACGAGACCCGAAAGCCTCCGTTGAGTAGTGCTGAACGAAATGTCTTCATTGAAGGCATAGAGCACTGGACAGAATGACAAAGTCTGTCCAAATTATAATATAACGGACTGTCAATCAATTCCTCACTCAAAACCTGAAGTAATCCATGGATTCGTTTGTGTGTTCCAAACGATTGGTCCTTAAAGTCTGACAATTCGTTTTGCATTTGTTTAATAAATTGATGCGAATGTATGGCTTCTGACCAAATCGGACCTCCCATTTGATGAGTGTGTCCGCAGTGCTCACAATTGCGGCTCACTTTTGGTGCGGTTGGAATGAAATTATACTCTCTGTTAGAACTTCTATTCGAATGGACAACAAATTTAGAAATTGTCACAAAAATAAAGTGAGAACTACTTTTGATGGGTTAGTTTCTGCAATTCGATTGATTCACATCCTGTGCACTGATAAACATACGACAGTTTGCTATTTATTCCAAACAAATCAATTTTATTTCAAATGACTATATTTCAAAAAAGTGGATCAGTACCTAGAGCTTTTCTTTACTTCAAGAGGCGATGTGTATATTTGTAAGAATATGCGAACGTAGAAGTCTATACTCAAGGAGACCAGTGGCACAACATATCTGCCATAACGGTTGGCGTGTGATTCCACACTCCGAATAATGATCCGCAAAGCCTATCGACAAATAACCTGATTATTCTCAATGATTGTCTATCTGTTCCTCATTAGACTGAAGACTCATTTTGAAGGTTATAATCAATTTTTTACTCAAAATGCAAACTTTTATCTAAAGTCTTATCAAATGAAAATAGCAAGAGTTTATTTCGAATCAATATTTATATTAAAATGATTTGTTATGAATGAAGTACTTCTCATCTCATGCCATAGCTTATGGTTCTTAAGCTTAAAAGGTTTGTTCAATTAATGTTAATGTTTTATATGCTAGCAAAGGTGATTGGCCAATTTAGACAATTTTAAAGCTGTGATTCAAATATTTGCTTCAATAGAAATTCATACCATTTCGTGACAACACTTGGATTTCAGACAAATGGAGCCATACTTTGCGTGACAGGTCTCGCTATGATTGCCACAAAGCACAGCCATATCAGTACATGTAATCATTAGAAGGCCTCCCTCTGTCAGTGACTGTACGGCTGCGTCCAGAAAAGGTGCGGGACTTCCATATGGGTCCAAATCAATGATAGAAAAGTGTTGTTTAACGCCTCGATTCTTATACATAAATATTCTGAAGAAAAAAACCGATTGATATCTAATGAGATATAAATTAAAAGGCATTCATACGAAGCGTCCTCTCGATTGCACATAACTTTATCTGTGACTCCATTGGATTCGATGTTCTTCGCGATCGCTTCAATTGCTTTGTTTGAGACATCGTTTGCAACAATTCTGATGTCAAGCTCTGAATGAATGCATTCCAACGCATATCGAATCGATCGCAAACCGGTGGCCGACAGGGCGTCCAATATTCTGATCTGTAATTGCAATTAATTTATACAACAGTTGTTGTTTAATAAATAGTCACTTCATTTGTAATCCATTTGTTTTGTTTGACACCATTTTTCCACAACTGGTTCTTCAGATAAGTATTGATCGCCAGAACACTACAAACGGTTAAGAGATAAATGGTTTGCAATCATTAGCGACAAAAACCTGAGATCTCTATTGAATTGTTGGACTTTATTGTAGAAAACAAATGGTAACCGAAATATCTTCGCCTTTCCCTCCACTACTAAATATTCATCACTTTTTGTCTCATTCTCTGAAGTACTCATTATTTACTTCGATTAAAAATATGAGTAATAAATGAAATCAAAATAATCAAAACATTGGAAACACGTGTATTGAAGGCACAGAATGAGAGAACACATGAGTGAAAGCATTTCATAACTTTTATTCAAAATATTTGTTTTTAAGTTTTGTTAAAGAATTGTAAAACATATCCAATGAAAGTAAGCATTGATTTGGGGATTGTTTGCATCAATTGCTTTGAGAAGTGCTCTCAGTTTTTAGACTCATTTGTTTAGAATCGACGGTTGCAATGGATGTAAGGGATGTCGTCTCTATGGGTCTATTCATTCTGTCATTTCTTTTCAAGTGATCCGATTCTTCTGTTTGGAAATCAGTTTGTTTTAGAAATAAAATCAATTTAATTGCAAATACTTTTGTCGGAAACTCTTTTAATGATGAATGCAATCAATAACACGAATCCGATTATCACAAGAATAAGAACCGTAAATATAAGAACAATTAGCAAAAGAATTGTTTTGGATTTTGATTTGTTTGAAAAATCTGTGGATCCACTGCTCGATATCGGTTCCAATGTGGCCAAAATAGAGCTCTCAATCTCTGAAGTTATCACTTGTTGACAACCAAATAGTTGCTTGGTGTCTTTCCATTCGCACTGTTTTTTATAGTTTTAATAAATGATAAAAAAAAGTTTGATTTTTTACCGAAATATTCAATTTATTGATTGAATTGAAGTTAATCTGATTTTTGATGAACTGACAGTATTGGAGACCAACGATAATCACAATGTGTTTAGTGACGGGACATTCAAATATGGTATCGATTTTGGATATGTTTTGTAGCGAACCCTTGAATGCGATTTCAATCTTTTCGTCTTCTGTTTTGTTTGAAACAAATTTGAATAAAACTGAATTAAGATGTTGTCTATGGAATGGACTCATATTATGGATACCTTTCGGCCACTTGTTGTTAACATATGTATAACGAATCGATGAGTTGTGAAAAATAAGTAAATGATCTTCGAGTAGAAGAGCGCCGTCCATATTGTTGGGAAACCAATCAGATAGCAGTCCAGAAATATTCCATTTGAGTGGTATTCCAGTTCTGTTTTTGGAATCTAATTGAGTGAACTTCAAGTTTGTCTCGTTTTTCACTTCATTTGTTTGAACGGCAGACAAATGATATTCGTTTTTCTGAAATATTTCTTTAAGATTTCTATTCATTCAAAAGTGATTTACCGAAAAAATGTAAACCAGATTACTATTGAGATGAGTCCGCATGAAAATCGTATCAATTCTATCAATGTTTGAATCTTTCAAAAAGAGTTTAAAGCAATTTGGTGAATGGTTTACTATATGGTTTACCTAGCAAATGTGTATTACCTTCGAATTCATACACTATTGTTTTGGAGTGCGGCCCAACTCTATTGTATTTTGGTCTATAAATCCAGTATTGATCGCCACTAAAGAGAAACACAATTTGTTTGTATGCGAGAGAACTGTCAATCGACGGGTCCTCACAAAACACTTTGCAATCATTTGGATTAAAAAACAGATAAAATTGAAACAAAAATATCCAAATCTGATTGAAAAGCATTTTGGAAATCATCGGCTTTTTTTGTCACTCTTCAAAACTTTTCAATGAATTTGGACTTTTGAATGAGCTAGCGCATTCTTGTACTCGATTATTTAAAATTGTTGCAAAATGTATGAATTGTTTAATCTTTAAATGGCCTAGCACTGTGAGATTCTCACAACGGCTTTTCCATGCAAAACGGGCGGGGGAGAACGACAAAACTATATACTACATTCTTACTTTGTAAATGTAGTGAAAAATAATTAAACTCTTAAAATTAATAAATGGTGTAAATGTAGTGGTAATTTGGGTTTGAACCGAACTTGTTTACTCTAGAGCTAAATTGCAAGGGGCAAGAGGTCTAGCCCTTGGACATCCCTGCTCTGTTGTAATGTTTTTATTAAAATTTTCAATTTAAATAATACCCATTAAATAAAGAGAAATATTTACTCGACCACATAATTTTGCATTTGAATTCTATAAAAATTTGTGAATATACCCTGTTGTAATTATACCCTGTTGTAATTATATGATTTGGACTTATATTCAGTTCAAACGATTATTAACAAAAACTTTTTCAAATGTTTTATTAAAGAAACGAATATTAATTTAGCGCAACAGACGGCCAGCAGTCAGACCATTAGATAAGACATCAATGATATATAGCTTCGGGAAGGCATTAGACAGCGCTCGAGACTAGGTATCG
>JAQGCS010001776.1:0-12305 GCA_034702105.1 Fuscozetes fuscipes | reverse complement strand
TTCTTGCTCATGTTTAAAATAAAGCTTTCAAGATTATTCTTCTTACTTTGAGCTTTCTTACTTCCTGCAAAATATATAAATTTCAGAGGCCTAGAAAGTACCTTTCTACTGCTCATTAGCAGCTAAAATTTTGCATGATGAAAGTATGCATCATTGAGATTATCATGGTGTTTTCAAATTCAATTTATCAGAGTAATCGCTGACGTACATTCCAATTAAGTCTATAATCACATTCGATAAGAATTCGAATACAGAATCACAGTTACATTATCGGAGAGGTTTAATAATTTGAAGCTTTAGTTTTCCATAATCAATACAATTCTACATGGATAATTTATCAGTCTAGACATATTGTGAGGATGAGCGACACTCCAAACATTTAATTTAAACGCAAACACTTTTATCAAATAAATTCTTGAAAATATTGTCATTATTACTATTATTATTAATTTCTTCTAAATATGACAAAATTTAATTCTTGTAAATATTATTCAATTAAAACCACAATAATTTAGCCTGAAATAAAAATTAACATGGATAAATGTTGTGAATTATTTGTTTGTCTTCACTTATCTGATTGATAACAATATATCGATATTCTAATAGATTGGAGAAATACGAGTGAAATAATTCAGAAACGCGACGCTTACTATAGTTCGGGTCCAATACATCGATGTTAACACACATTTAATAACAATTTGAGCTAAAATTATTCAATTTCTTTGAATGTATCACTAGTTACAAATATATTGTGCATGTTTCAATAATATTTTGCTACCATTATCTGCATCACAATTCTATTTATGCGATTAAATGGAGGAATGATATAAATGGTAATCATTTCACAGAATTAAGTTATTTGTGTCAATATATTAATTATTTGCTTATATTTCGCAAGAATTATAGGTTTTGAACAGCTTTTCGATCGCATTCAAAATATATTACGAATATTTAAACTTCTGCTTAACCATTGTTTTTTGCAATTTATTTGTGCTTTCTGTAAATCACTGACATTCATTTTTTATTGATTTTAAAATAGATTTAAATTATATTTTGCATAAATCGTAAACTCATCTTTCAATAAATTATCAAATAATTTAATTTTCGATAAATGTTTGTAATTATTATTAATGCGATAAATAAATATTGAATAAACATTTCACTCAAATACGAATAACTTTGAATTGAGTGTTGTTTGCAAAGCAAAGCAATTTTCATTTTTTTTATTTTTCCATTTATTTAAGAATTTGAATTTCAGAATATCTGATAAATTCGAGGAAAGTTTTCTTCATTTCTTTAAAAAAAAAATCCGGAATTTAACTAATGATTGCTTTAAGGAAAGTGTTTAGAATTGAGGGAAACCAGAAAAGACAACAAACGTTTCTATTATAATATTATTTTAATGATTGAAAATAAATTTAAATACATTTAAATTATAAATACAATGATTTAGTGGGAAATTAGGAAATTAATGAATGGATGAGTCAATGTTTGAATCTAAACCGGAATGTGCGGCCTTTTAGCTGACGGACCTTCGTCTTCGTCATCGTCTTTGTTTTCCTCAGTGGCAAACACTGGCTTCGGTTGAGTGGAGGTATAGGCGGGAGACACCCAATAAGGATTCTCTGCCGCCTCTTTCGCGTGTCTTAAAATAGCCTCTCGCGGGTCAATACTGTCATCAATTTTATTCTTTACGCCCAAATTTCTGGCTATGAAAGAGGCAAATGTATTTCCCGCCGAAGCAATTCGACCGCCAGCCCCAGGACCAGTCACTGGCAGCTCAGGCCTTCTAGATTTGACGGGGTCTTTCCTATCCTTGAGCATTTGCATTCGATATGATTTTTTGCGCTCTGTTTTGAAAAGAGGTAAGGCGTGCGCTGAATGGGAGAAATACTCAATCAATTAGATAAGACTTAAACAGATGTTTAAAATAAATAAATCGAATGACACATACGGGCTATGATTTGCGCCGATATTTGTTCGAAGCTTTCTCTGTATTTACGCCTTTGTTTAAAAGCACAGAGTTTGGCGCCTCTGTCAGAGCGATCAGGGTCATAATACACTTTGACAGCCCCAGTGGAAGAACTAACGAGTATTTGGTTGAGCTTAGGATGCCACATACTCCGAATCACTGCCCCCTTATTCACATTGATTTCATGCTTCAGTTCTGAATTATCTTTTGAGTAGAATAAGAGTCTTCCAAACTCTTCTCCCTTAAGACATGAAACTCCGGTCCCAATTAACCGATCGTCGGGACTGAAAAAGCAGTCCGTCATTGAGAAACGAGTAAAGAGATTATCGATTACAAAAATGGGAGTCTTAAGCATTTTCATGTCCCATAACTTAAGGGTGTCGTCTGTTCCGCGCGTTAACACACAATTGCCGTCATATGAGAATTGAATGGAAGTGATTTCTGTGCCCTTCGAATGCGCCGTTCGAATAATGTTAGTCGTGTTAACAAAACTTCTTCTCGTGTCCCACATTTGAACACTTCCGTCATTACAACCGACACAAATCATTTCAGCGTTTCTCGAATAGCGACAGGTATTAGGAGGAGCTCTCAGTCCTCCTGAAGATCGTGGTTTTATAACAGATTTGTGGCTCTTTAGGTTATTTATGTCCCATAAACGACATGTGCCGTCATTAGCACAGGTAGAGAACTCGCTCTTGTCTCTGGGATTCCACACGCCATAGTTTAGCATGGCTACGTGTCCTTTTGTGTGACTCATGTCTGCGATATATTGATCTCCTTTAACAGTCTCTCCCTTAACAAACCCATCCCTGTCCACAATTTTAGCGACAGAAGCACCAGAAATGACAAGAATGACGTCACCGTTCGCAGAAAATTCCATATTTTTGATGGGATGGCACTCACACGGAGTGATCGCACGAAACGATTGCAATGAAGAATCCATTCCCTGAAAATCCCAGAAACGCAGCTCATAATCGATTCCTCCCGATATAACTCGCGACCCATTGGGGTCTATGGTGAGAGCGGTCACAGATTTGGTGCCGTGAGTCAGTTCGATCTCATGACTGATTGGCAGTACTTCAAAACGACTAATCATTTCGTCGCCACTCATTTCGTCATCACTTCTCTCTTCAGTATTTGCAGACTCCAAAACAAATCCGGGCGGAAGAGGAGGTCCGATGAGATCATCATCTGATTCGGAATCGTTGGTGACTTCCTTTTGTTTTTCTATTTCTTTATTTTTATCCAAAGTTTGAGAAAATTTCTCATTTGAATTGACATTTGGTTCGGAATCATTGGAATCGTCATTTTTGTCGCTATTTGAAGGACTCGATTGTCGGACAGACTTCCATTTGTCGGCATTGGGTCGTTCAGACATGAGTTTGTCTAGATCAAATTTTTGAGCGCTTTTGGTCTCGTTTTTTGATTCTTTCTTCGATCGGCCGAAAGTCGAAAACCCCATCACTTGAGACACTTCAGTGTTTTCCGGTTCTTCTTCAACACTGTCCTCAACTTTTTTGAGTCCTTTTGGAAGCGTTTGATTCTTTCTGTTCACCGAATTTATATCGAATTTGTATCCAATTATCTGTCTTTTGTCGATGGCTTCCAATCGTTTGTATTTTTCTAACAAATAATAAGCGATTAAAGAAACAAATCAAAGAATCTGATCGTAAATACCTCTTAAGAACTTCATTTCTTCCAAGTCTTCGTCTTCCATAGTGTTGACAATCAGTTAATAATTGATTTAATCGACAAAACAAATGCAATTTATTTGGGGACCGATTAGTCAATACATAAACAAATATTGTCAATGTTCATAATACTAAAGTGAAGTGGCTGTGAAAACTTATGAGCAGTTTTTGTGTAGACGTTTTGTATCGATAAACATAGAAAATCTGAACAAAAAGTTCATAGCTTGTGAGCATTCGCCATAAACTATTTGTTCAGATTTTCTATGCTTATCAACATAAAACGTCTACACAAAAACTGCTCATAAGTTTTCACAGCAGCTGTGATGGCTGCTACTTGATAATCGTTTTATCAAAGGTTTATGAATTGATCTGCCTCACATAGCAATTTCAAACTTGAATGCTTACTTTCCAACAACTTTTCATTTTCTAATAATTATTTAATTATTTTTAAACAAAATTTTTATTATTAAAGTTTTAAGAGTTGACAGCATTTATACAATCGTTGAAAATAATTGCATACAAATCGATATTATTATTATTATTTCGTCAAATTGTTGTTTAAAATACAAATTCAAATATAATTTAAGACAAAATCATAGATTTTATTAATAATTAAATAAAAATTTATTCATAAATTAAAAGACAAACAAATTAAAGGATATTTTGAAGAAACTCCAAAAACAATGAATTAATGGATGAAATAAAAGCCAATTCGAATAAAATGATCGAAAATTTATTTAACTTTTATTGAAATCATAATTAAAATGAATTGTAATGTAATGAATAGAAGTGATCACTAAATGAGTCCCTTTTTCTTTTTATATTCATCTAAATTCAGTGATCGTCTGTTTGTGGGTTTGGGAGCACTGAAAGAGTTGTTGTTTGTTGAGAAAGAACTGTTCGAAAAACTGTTGGCCGACGACGCCGTCGGGAGTCCTATGTCTACATCGAAATCGATTTTGATATCGAAGTTATGGGCAGAGAATAAGTCGTTGTGATGGCCGGGAGATAATGGCCTCTCAGTGGCCAAAGGAATCAACTTTTGCGGTGACTCCACACTTGCAATTTGGTCATTCACTGCAAGGTCTTTGCCGTTCTCTTCAGTCTGACTTTTAGCCAATAAAGGCTCTATTTTTTCGGTCAAATCTTCGGCAACGAAATCGACTTCAGTCTTGACTTTGTTTTTGTTGAACATATGGATCATAGTTGGGGTGCATTTGCGTCGAGTGAAAGGATCGTCTTTCATAGTCTTCTTCATTTCGGCGCTCTGTTCGACTAAAGCCTTTTCGGCCTCTTTTATGTTTCGCATTCGATTTCGTTCATTGATATAAGAAATGGCGGCAATATTTTGAGTCCTTTTCTTATCGAGTTTTTTGGCCTCAGCCTCGAGTTCGTCGATCTCTTGAAGAATTCGTTCCACCTTTTCGTTGTCGCCATTCATTTCTGCCAACTCTTTATCTTTCATAAGTCGGGTCTTTTTCATCGCGAAATTCACGGGACGGTTATTGAACCGTTCCTTCTCCTGAACTATAGACTCGATGTCTGACTCAGTGAAGTGATAATTGAGTGCGTTCTGAATGTCTCGTTTTTTGCGTTCAATGAAGTCTTTAGAGGGCAGTTCACACCTGTCTTTATCCATATTCTCCAACCATTTTTGATACTCTTGAGGATTGATGGGACTGTCAGACACAAACTCCAAACGATAGACGCGCTCTGGCTGTCGGGCGTGACGTAGTTTAATACCCTTATTAGTTCGGGTTTTGCCTAAATTGTATATTTTGGTTGTTTCTGACAGATCTGTGATCTGCGCCACAATATATGCATTCGATTTGGTCTTAGGGTTCACTCCTATCCCTATCCGTACAAAACAGCCGATGATTGTGTCCTTAAAGAAAGGGGAGTGACACCACTTCTCCATCTTATATCGAGACATTCGAATAGCATTCAAGTGATCTATTGTTAGATTCCAGGTCTCAACTTCTTCTTCGCGATCACTTCCATGGGTTTCATCCCAATCCTCCTCTTCTTTTTTGATGTCTTCGTTTCGAGTTTTAGGCTTTTCGTCATCAGAATCATCAGAAGAGGAGGACGACGACGAAGAAGAAGAGGAGGACTTTCGACCGGCATTCTTATCGTCGTCTGAGTCCGAATCAGAAGAGTAGACGTCCGCCGCTCTGAGTCTCTGTTGTTTGAGTTTTTCTTTTTTCTTTTCACGAATTTGTTTGAGATCTTTGATGGCGTCCTTCACTTTCCTCTTGTCCTCCATATTCCTACGCCTTTCAGTACTTCTTTGTGAGGCATCGGTTTGTGATTTGTTGAGTTCCTTCTTCTTAGCCATTCTTAGTTTCTTCTCGATTTCAAATCTGGTTTTTAAGACCTCTCTCTTCTCTGATCTGTTGAAGAGCTCCTGTTCCCTCTCCTTCTCAGTCATGAGTGAGAGTCTCTTCTGGTCGTCTTCATCTCCCATCAGATTCTCGTCATATCCATCGTTGAACTCTTCGACGTCTTCGTCGTCGTCTTCAACCTCTCCCTCTTCCTTCTCCTCCAAGTCCTCGTCCACATGTTTTGCGCTCTTCTTCGGGGGTTTGGTTTTGGGTTTGGCCTTACTTTTGGTCTTCTTCTTAGTGTCGTTCCAGTCTCCGTCGTCGTCAGAACTGGAGGACGAATCGGACGACACTTTGTTGGCCTTCGAGTCATTCACCTCTTCATCGGAACTGTTCGATGAATTCCTTTTTCTTTTCGCCATTAGTTTAGAAATCGATTAAACGATTGTTTATTTATCACCAAATCTTTGGACCAAAAGATCCAAAAAATTAATCGATATTTCATTGAAAATAAAATCAATATTCAAACGAAAATTAAACGCATTTTGAAAACAAAACGAAAGAAATCTTTTCGCAAAAAGAGAGGAAATGCAGCAAAAGATCACCGAAACTAACATATCGTTCAATAAAGCGATAAATTGCTTACATTTTGGCCACAAATTCCGTTTCAATCGTTTCTAGGATTTAATGAAAATTAAATCCAAATTAAAGGCGAAAAACAAAAGAATTCATTTTTGACTGAAATAGGATTTCAGTAATTCTTTCCATAAATTACGACAAAACTATTCTAACAATAAATACAATATTTTTTAATTAAAAAATTAAACAAAATTATAAATAATTTATAATAAAAGCGATTTAAATCATAGCATAACCAATCGAAAAGGAATGTGCAACATTTTAAAAACAATATTTAATAGCAAGTTGAGAGAACAGATTGTAACGCAAAAATGCAAAAACTTAAGCGCCCGAACAGGGACTCGAACCCTGGACCCTTAGGTTAAAAGCCTAATGCTCTACCGACTGAGCTATCCGGGCAACTCTTGAGACACAATCCTCTATCCTATTATTTATAAGTTTATACAGTTCTAAATCGAATAAATTGCGTTTAAGAGCATTGCGATTGAGCAAGTCGATTCATAGCGCTGACACACGACCAGTAATACAAAAGTGACCTGTTACAAACAATTATACATAGATATAGGCAAAGACTTTTGATAGAACCGAAAGCTTGCCCTTAGACCTAATGTAGACCTAATATATTGGAGACATTCCGTTTTAATTGATCCGAAGAATAAGATTTGAATGAAATTTATTGAAAACCTTTTTGTTATAAATTAAAACTAATTTTATTCGAGTCTTTGGAATGCATTACAAACACAAAGAGAATAACAGAAATTCAAACTTCAATTGAAGTCAATATGACTTGAATTCGATAAGAGTTCAAAACTGAATCAATAAAATGATTGTTTAAAAGTGACGCAAAATTCAAACTAGCTAGGTGATTATAGCTCTTCGTGTGGATGTCCTTCGCTCTCTTCGGAATGGGAGTCATTAAGACAAGCGGCGGGAGTTTTAAAACCAAACGCATATTCACATCGCGATGGTTCTGAAGTACCGGTCACTTCATTGGTTGTGCCACAGCTAAGATTGATGGTAACAGACCTGACCGGTCCGTTCCAACATTGAGCTCCGCCTTCGAATTTCATTCGCTCATATTTATTATTTGGAGGGCCCGCCCACTGTCCCCATCGACTGAAATAACAATTTTGAGTTCGGAGGCAATAAAATGAAAACAGAATTACCCCAAACTTGTTTCGGAACCACCACTTTTGGATCTTTGAGAGGCGCTATCGAATGGACATAATTTATAGGTATATTCGAGATCAGTGTATTCGAAACATTGGCCCTGAAGTGGCATAAACTCGTCGTTTGGTCCGTAATCGGTCTCAAAAGTTACTTCAATTTCTCGTATTTTGTTCTGAATATCGAGGAATTTGCCCTCAATTTCTGAAAATTGATCCCTGGCCTCTTTTGCTTTTTCTATTAATTGTTTAGTGTCGTCGTCATATTCGGGGGTCGATTCTGTTGTAGTGGTTTCAGGTTCTGCATCTTTGGGAGGAAAGAAAGGAGGCGGTCCCTCATCCTCTTCTTCTTCGTCGTCATTCTTTAGTAAAATGTTGTAATAGAAGCGTTCAATTATTTATGAATTTAAAGCACAAAATTGACTCAATTTAATTAAGTATTAATAGGAGTCTCACCGAAGGTTGAGTCTCATCAGCGCCTCCCGTTTCTAAATCACTAGTGTTGGGATCGGGAGAGGGTTCAATTTCTGAGGGCTGTGTTTCTTGTTGTGATTGTGGCTCACTTTCAAAGTCATGCTATTATTGCAAACATTTTTCATTTTTAATAGAATTGTGTGAAAAGCAATTCGAGAATTAGAGGAAAGCATTTGACAAAAGCAGAGAATATTGAGATATCTTACCATAGTTTTATCTTTTAAATAGAATGGCTTCATAATGACCCAGCCCACTTCTATGAACTCTTCGAGACCAAGTTCTGTGGCCGCGTGAATGAAGAACTGATCGAAAATCAACAAACAGTATATAAATTAACACTTTGTTAGAGTAGGGAAGAGTGAAACCTTCGCCTCGTCATCGGAAACGACTCCATCGCCGTCTTTATCGAATTTGGAAAATTGTTGAACTTCTAGATATGAGAGAAGACTATCTTTATTCAGATCCATCTCTTTGAAGGCTAGTTCTGCGAGTTTTTCGTCCTCTTCCTGTTGTCTTTTGATGTCCTGCTCCTCGCGTTCTCTTTTAATGATGTCCTCCTCTTCTTTATATTTGTCGAGAGCTATCCTCTCCCTGTCCTCTGCGTCCTTCTTAATCACTTCCTTTACATTCTTTTGTTCTTCGATTTCCAATTTTTTTCGTTTCAATTCTTCCAACTCTTGTTTGGATTTTTCTTTTTTTTGTTTTGATTCCTGAATATATTGTTCCCTAATTTGATTGCCTTCCTTAAGAAGCTGGAGGTGTTCTTCTCTCTGTTGTCTCATCTCTTCGCCCATTTCCATACAATTGTTGACACAATTGGCGGAACTGTTATATTCATCGCTGGCATCGCAACAGTCTTTGGGAACAATAAATTGTTTTTTGACTGCATTTCAATACAACTAAAACTTACCGCAAATGCCGTCATTGACTCGCGAGGAAGGAATCAATTTTTCGACGAACCCTATATTAGAGCAGTGAAAGCGTCCATTAGGACAGGCATTAGTTCCGGGTTCATCACTGCCGTCATCGCAGTCACAGTAGTCGTCGTTGACTAACATAAAGGGCACAGAAGTCGAACCGTCCAAACATTGAAAGTCTTTGTTTGGATCGTAAAATATCTTTCCTGAGAGACGAACGAGTAATTCGTGGGTTAAATAAAATGATAAATGCATGCAATAGAGGGGACTCCCAAAGGGGTACTCACTGTTCAGAGATACTCCTCGCGGTCGCAATACTTCGGTCACACTTTGAATTCGGTCTAAGATTCCCAATAAATATATTAAAACAATATAATAGATTCGGTTTAATAACATATTTTAACTCGCGATAAAAGCGACAAAATTTTTAAAAAAACGTCAATAAAGTGGTTAACTATTAATTAAATGAATAAATAAAAGTATGAAATGTTTGTCGTCGTTATGGAAAGCGGTCTCTAATAACGTGTACTTTCATTAGACGTTCACTTCATTCACAAAACACGTATTCAACAAATTCTTATCTTTGAAACAATTCTTTGCTACAGTTTTAACAAAATATAAAAAGTTAAGAAAGACTTCTGTTGTAGATTAGATCAGACTTCTAATGCATACAATAGTGTAATGTAAACAAATTCTTGAGATTTGAATTTTAAATTGAAATCTGTGAGCAATTACAGTCTAGTCTCGGTTTAAGAGAATCATCGGTGTATTCAATAAAAAAATCTCTTATATCGTAAATAATTAAATTTAATGATTATTTCAATTGTAATCCAGAATCTATTGATTAAAACAAGTGATTCTTCGATGGCATTGCTTTGAATTACATAATATTATTTTCTGATTTGATTGATGTCAATAATCATTCAAAATTTTATAACATACTTATTATACAATTATACATATACATATTATGTATATGTATTATAATTTGGCACAACTTTTGTGACATTTTCTTAAAGTTTCAGATATTTGATAATCACTTCTCTTTGATTAAAACTCATATATGTTTTAATTGTGATCTTTTGGTCATTAAATTGTTCCACGATTTGATTAAATGGAAACTTATTATCAGTTAATTTCATTATTTTCTATTTTAAATTCAATGAAAATCCATTTCTTATCGTTTTGGTCGATATTTTGCACAAAATATTTTGTTTGTAACAACCACTGCGGTAATCAATTTACTGCCATTGATATGTTTTGTGCGGAGATTTTTTGTCATTTATATCGAAATTTCCTTATTTTGAATAATTCTCTTATATTGAATAATTAACATTAGAATTAGAGTTATTTACGATATAAATTTAATAAATTTATCGCTAAATATTTAAAATTTATTAAATATTTAATGTATGAGACTATAAATTTAAGGCTATTTAGATTATTTTAACAATGTTTCAACTTGTTAAATATTTTGATTAATACCAAACATAGGTAATCTCAAATTGAGATTCTCAATTACTACGAAAATTATTAGAACCTAGAGCTCTTCAAACCTCTCTAACCATTCTTAAAGATGTAGCAGATTCCAGATTAACATAGGTTATAGATTGTTACATCATGAAGCTCTAGCATTATTTTTGCAAGAATAGCCGCTTGAACATGAATCACATTGGATTAAGGATAATTTAATTGAAATACATCCATTTTATCTAATTTATTACCAGTTTAATAATAAAATAGCAAATTTTTCTACCATTTTTCCTTTAGACCAAAAAATAAATTTAATAAATTAAACAATAATTAGAATACTAATGGAAGCAAAAATCTGTCCCTTATATCGAAATTCTCTTAAATCGAGATCAGACTATATTTAAATTTATTGGCGTCAAAGACTACACATCTCTTCCTCTGCATAGAATGTTTCGTATGACCACAAACACTGATGGCATTCACCTACTGGCCATCAGATCGCAAGTGAACAAGATAACTAGAGAGTTAGTCTTGCATTTTAATAAATTGCATAATAATAAAATCATTAGTGATCATCAATGATTTCAAAATCGTGAAAAAGTAAGACAACATTTGATAACTTTTCAATTGTTAACTCTTAAAATACAAATATAGTATACATAGTAGTATATTACCTACGATTTTTTGCTCACATATACGACAATTGCTACAAATATTTATTTTAAACACAATAAAAGTTCAAATATAAAAGACAGGGATACCATTGTGTATACATGCATCAGGTATATTTATTGGGGATGAGCGCGACATTCATTCTTATGTCAATTGAAGTGAAAAGTAATTGTTGGCCAAAGAATTCGAATTATATCTGTTTTTCATAGCTTTGAGTCTATAATCGATTGGATTCTTATTTTTTTCGTTGTTTTATATTCTGTGCTAAAGAGAATGGTTGAGGGCGTTAATCAAATTACCAAGATCGGAATAATTGTGATCAGTATTATTTTGGCCTTTTTTGCGGCCTTAAATTTGTTCCAAGTGTTGAGTGAAGGCGTAAATTTCGGGAATTCGGACCAAGTGCTTAAATTTATTGGAATCACAGCTACTTTTGTTTTATGTGTTTTGGCATTTTGGGGCGCCTACACAGAGAATGCATGTCTGTGCTACATCTCACTGGTCGCCTGTGCCATAGCCTTCTGTTTTACGGCGTGGACACTCATTCAGTGTTTGACCGATAAACGTAAGACATTCCAATTGATTATGAATTTTTGATTCAAATATTTTGTCGATTAGCTATCGATAACTGCATTATTGACGGTATTCTTCTTGTGATGTATGGAGTGATGGTCGTCGCTGTCTATCTGTTCATTAATTCGATTAAATAAACCCGAAGTCATTCATTAGTCTTAATTTGTTTTCTTTGAATAATTACAAAATATATTTACTTATTATTACTTCGCTTTGAATTCACAAAATTTTTACCAATAAATGTGTTGAGAGTTTCACTATTTATTGCTTAACAAATTTGGACTCAATTTACACCAAACATAATATTAATTATAATAAATGTTTTTAAAAACTTTGTAAAAAACAAGGTTTAAAAAAGGTTTTGGTAGATGTGTTGGATAATTGAATATAAATTTGCAAGGAAC
>JAQGCS010001775.1:0-12316 GCA_034702105.1 Fuscozetes fuscipes | reverse complement strand
CAGACCCTTGAAAACCCTTTACCCATTACTTAAAGCCCATACCCGGCCCATACCCATATCTCAAAGCCCAAAACCAGATGAAAACATCTTTGATTGCAAACATACGTATATTGTCTAACAAGTAATCAAATTCTTTTCAAAAAATGAGTTATTCAAAAATTCTGATTTCAATAATAACATTGATGTTTTTTTTCATTCGATCTGGTAATCGACAATGTTAAACTATTCTATTTTTTATTTAAAAAAATTCTTATACTGTTCAGGGCAAAGTTTGGATGCAATAAACATACTAGCGATGTGTGGCAACCATTGCTGGACCAAAGATCCCAACAATAAATTGCCCAACCACATAAAGCCTGAATCAGAAATATTTGATGGAACAATTGTTAAATGTATGCAAACTTGTTTCGCTTCACAAACTAAAAAATCTGCCTCAGAACAAAAGCTACCGGCCCTACAGATCCTCAAAATAAAAGTGTCCTCATATTGCGGTTACATTTGCTTCGAGAACAACAAAAACTCGAAGAAAGCACTCGATTACTGCTATGCCGGATGTTTGGCAACTATTCTTCAGCCCAGAGTAAAAAATCAGAAAGATGTACGCATTGCACACCAGTGAAGCATAGATTTGCCATGATAATATCAGCTGCGATCACTTTTTTTTATTGAATTGAATTTTTAATTAAAACTCTTTAAATTTTAACTAATAATTTACTGGAGGTACAATTTTGCCAGGTACTTGTTATATAGCGATCCCAAATACACTATTGTCTTATTATCTTCTTCTGATTGATTGACTTCCGAGAGTAAGGAAATGGTGCCATCGGGAGAATGTATGCCTCGAAGAATAGTACCAGACTCACTTATTTCAAGGCCTAAACCATGAGAATGAGCTAAATGTTTGCCAACAATAAAGTTATTGAGACCTGTCTTGAGTTCAAAGCCTAAATTCTTTAACAAATTTAAATCAAACAAATGCCCCAAATATTGAACAACAGTTCCGATTAAATGTAAACTACGAAAAAATAATTTTCTTAATAAAGGTTTGTCATCGAATCGATCGAAGATAAGTGGATTCTGTTGACAGCGAGCAATAGCTATGGCCACCCAATAAGTATTGCTTTTAGTTTTGCGAATATTGTCAGGTTCTATAAAACATATAAATCAACATAATTATTAAAAACAATTAAAACACTTTTAAATCAGGGATAACCAAACTTATCGATATCAGTGGTATTTTGTGCGGATTTTCCCAAAAATCCTAGATTATTTATCGGAAACCATTTATCGGCTAAATTAGAGGTACATTCAATTTAATAGAGAAGATCCAATGAAAGATTTAATCCTCAAAAAGCAACTATTATATCATTATAATCTAGATGAGAAAAGAATTCAGTATGCAAAAATTGAGGTGCTAACGATCACGGGAAGGTTGTTTTCTGACCACTTGAAAATACTATTAGCCTAAATTGTTTTTCACTACATCTATGGAATGTAGTATATAGCTTTGTGCGTTTCCCCCGTCCGCCCGCCCCCACCTGTCTTTCAGAAATTTTGAAAATTTAAAATACATTGTTGTGAGCATTTTTAAAGAAATTTCAAAGAGAAAAGGGTTTAAGACTGTCCTAGATTCTAGCCTACATTGAGCTACTGGAGAGAGAATAATGATAATAAACAGGAATGTGCCCAAATCCTCGTGAGAAAAAAATTGGGAGAAGAAAAGAACTTTTGGCTATAGATGTAGTGTCTATTGCTTTGATCCAAACCTTGTTTAATTTAAATATTGATTTGACGACCATTTTGCCAGTAAGAATCTGAACATGGTAACCCCATTTTTCTAAAGAGAGTACATGGAAAATGGCGAAATGGGGTATTTTATAATAATCGGTGTTTAGTTACCCGTTTTGCACTGACCTCCTGGCAATGAAGCTAATATTGTGGTAGTCTGTCCCCTATTCTCTCCTTTAATATAATGTTTGCGTATTCTTCGCGATGCGGTTTCAGAAAACAATAGAAAGTGTTTGTCTGCACTCAATTCCATACCATTGGGACAATGAAGATTGTCAACAAGCACATCTAATTTTTGGGCGTTTATATCATATCGTAAAATACGGCCGCTCTCTGCAGAACTGATGGCGAAAATAATTTGACTCAAATCAAATTCAGTGCTCATTTCAGATATGTACAGAACATGTCCGCCATTGAGTCCCACATTCTCTTCGATAACAAAATCATCAAAAAATTTTGACGACTTTTCTAATGTCATGGTTTGAGAATAATTAAGAATTGGTTCGACTATCGGTTTATTTGTGAGCACATCTTTAATTCGAAAAATCCCAAAATAAGGTTCGATGACATAAAGTACTGCCATTCCGTCGAATCTCATAGCAAGTGGTCGACTGCAAAGAGTTTGATTCCATTTATCACAACAACTATCAATGATTTTAATCAGAGGCGTCAGACTTTGACCCTGGCTGTCAATTCTATAAATATATCCATTTCGAGAACTGGTGAAAATGGTGTCGTTTAATATTGCAATAGATTCCGGGCCTTCCATTTCATTTACAAAAAACTTCTGTGCTTTCGATAATATATTATTCTTCTTAAGTACTCCAGAAAAAGATTGTGGCAGAGGAAAACTGCAATTGATCATGGCCTTTTACAATTTCAAAATAATAATACTGGAAAA
This sequence comes from Fuscozetes fuscipes, assembly GCA_034702105.1. Lineage (NCBI taxonomy): Eukaryota > Metazoa > Arthropoda > Arachnida > Sarcoptiformes > Ceratozetidae > Fuscozetes > Fuscozetes fuscipes. Next base: position 9,627 of record JAQGCS010001775.1, on the reverse strand, counting down.
TAATCGAGGATGACCGAGGGGATATAGTCTAGTTTTTGAGCTTCCCATTTTCAACCTCAGGAGCTCAGGGGATAAGTTTTCCCAAAATTTTCCTATGGAAAGGGAATCAGATAGGGATATTGCACAGTTATCCTGGTTTCATAAGCCTTATTAACAAAAACAATTCTCTGGAAAGAATAAGTAAGCGCGAGGGCATTGCCTCGATAAGATCGATTTACAGGAAAAATTTATTTGAAATGGAGTTTATAACAATGAGGATGGAGTTGAGGTCTCAGCTATCAAATAGATTCTAACTATGGAGGGGCCCCAACTTATACGCCAGTTTCAAGTAATGAGGCAATGAACATTAATGAACATGCATAGCATTACACTCTAGAACCGTTCAAAGCCTCATTACACCCTTACATTCTCTATGCATTTCTATCATAGAGAATAGCACCAAAATAAGTATGGCTTTAAAGAATAAATATTTTGGGTGTTAGTTAGCAGGTAAGGTCCAAAATTTTTTCGACCACATTCCAAGATTCCTTATTGTCTTGCTAAATATATTTGAAACTGGCTTATAAGTTCAACCCCTCCATAGTAAGACACTGGCTTTGGATTCGCATTGAATGTGAGTCAGCTTTCGGTCTAATAGATATTTAAGCTGAGAAGTGTTCACTTCATTCATATTAATGAAGTGAATGCAAATCCAAAGCCATTGCAATCCATTTGATTGTCAAGATCTCAACCTTAACTCCAGGGATGGTTCTCGACCTTAGAAGGTTCTCAGACCAAAAAATTATGGGGACTATTGGGGGTATTTTCCTGACTCGTCAGTAAAGGGGGGTCAAGGTAAAAAAATCACAGTCACAAATGGGTTTGGAAATTACAGGATGTTTAATATAATAATTACAATATTCAAAAATTTCGTAAAAGTACTACTCTAGCAACAGGGTAACTGTTATAACTTACTGATTAGATTTTGGATTAATATTGAGTAAAATACCGGACGGACTAAAGATAATAACATTGATTATCACCAAAATTATGATTAGAATCAAAATTAAAAGAATAAAACCACATTTTGGGCTCATTTTCACTGAAAGACAATTTTAATGTTTTTCTTATCGCAAAACTTATAAAAAAATAAAATAAAATATTCGTCTCTTAGAATATCCTTCTGATGACAGGAAAAACTGGTTATCCTCTAAGTTTCATCATAGATATACAATTGGGCCTCAATTTAAGGGAACGTTTGGTGCCAAAATTATTCTCTCAAATCAAATTTCCCTTATAATTAATAAAATTTACTAATTTTGCGTCATTTAAGCGGAATTCTCCTTTTTCCAATTCTTAAAATAATAATTAATCTCTGGAACTTTATTGTTGAAGGAAAATTTAGTCTGGATATTTTAACTTAATATTGATTATTTTAGTTTAAACTAGCTTAAATGTGAGCATAAACTAATCAATTAATTTATATCAATATACAGTGCCATTTAATTCGTCGTATGCAATAAATGTACAGTTTAGGCCCTTTATACAAATACTTTTAAATATACGAAAATCTTAAGATCTTTATCCAATTCCTTCGGATGTTACCCAAAATATGAGTAAGGGCATAAATCTTTTAAATCGAAATTGCCTTATATTCTGTCCCTTATAACGAATCACTTTGTTACAGTACCCCTAGAAAGAGTGTGTTCTGCAAGTTCTGTCTCTTAAATTGTAGGTACGATTGTACATGTTTGTCAATGCATACAATTCTTCTAAAAAAATATTTGCAAGAGCAACCAAAACAATCTTTGAATTTTGATCCAATTTATTTGTGAATTAACGAATAGAAAGATATATAACTAATTAATTCATTGATTTTTAAGAAAAATTAATCTAAACTTTCAATTATTATCGTTCAAGTATTTGACAAAATTGTTTAGAGAAAAATAATCCTTTTCTTCGCTAAGCATTCTTTTTAAGCGATTTATTTTATCAGTTTGTGACTCAAAAATTGGAATCACTTGAATATGTTGTTCGTCGCCATACTGTCCTTCAATTAGTTGATCGTTAATCTCATGGATCGCAATATTTTTGTGGCCATCGATTTCTTTGGCCAATCGTTGAGTCAGAGCTCTCGATTCGGATAATTCGATGTCAAGGGAAGGCTTTATATTAAGAATCGAATCAGAAAGAGATTGAATAGACTGTGATTTGTGACAGTTGTCAGCATTGAGATGAGTGGTTAGTATTGATGTTTGGCTCACTTCGAGTCGCAATCTTTTGGCTGATATTTGATTCTCTGAATCTAAATAAGAAAATGAATATTTGTTTTTAGAAGACAGCGATTCATTTGTTTTGCGATTAGGAGCGGCGGGAAATGTGTATCGTTTGCAATACTGTCGTTTTTGTGCACAAAATTGTCTCCATTTGGCGAAGTATTTACATGCGATCCGTTTTTGCCGTTTTTGTTGGAAATATTCGAAAAATTGTGTCTTTGGAGAGACTAAGGATTGGAATACGTTTGAAGAGATCTCTTTGATAATAGAATCGATCAAAATATTTAATAAATTATTTGCCAAAAGCTCTCTTTCGAGTGATTTATTGAAACTGTCATCAAATGAGAGATCAATTAAAGCGAATGAAATGCCATTTGATGACAGTTTATTTGAAGTGCATTTGGGGGCCGCAGGAAATGATTGCCACAAATAATTCAAACGTTTTTTCCTCAAAAACCAATCCTTCCATTTGTAAAAATACTTTGATTGCAAACTAAGATCTCTTTTGTGGCGAATTTGTTCAACAAATTTCTCTTTGCGGTCGTTTTCATCTGAGACTACATTGGAAGCGATCTCTTCAATCATACAATCGACTAAATCAGTGAATAATTGATTAGCAATCAAAGTATTTTGCTGCAAGATTAATTCGAATTCTTGTTTAGATTTAACGATTACTTGATTTGAAATCATTTGTACTTCTTTTGCGACCAAATTGTCTAAAATATCTGCTGACAAGCGATCAATAATTTGCATCTGTTTTGCTTGGATTTGATTTTGGAGGACATCTGATGAGATCTCTTTAATCATTTGATCGCAAGTATTGAGAAATATATCGGAGAAAACATCACAAATAGTTTGCTCTAAAATTTGGTTCAATAGGTTTTGAAGATATCCATCACATATGTCTAGTAATTCACTTTTAAGCACCTCTTCTAATATGTCCTGAGCTATGCTTTCACAGATTGACCCAAAACTATAGAACTCATTTTGAATAGGATTTGATGTGATTTCACTGACCAAACAGTTGGCAGTCTTTGAATTCAATTGAGTCCTCAAATCAATTGTTTTTAAATTTTGAGAATAACGCGAACTTTGATCGGATACCAAACTCGAGGTAATATTTGGCGAAAACTCAGTGTTTTGGTTAATCGAAAGGCAGTATTTGAAGTCTGTATTTGAATTCAAAGAGTCTCTCAAATGATTACCGGATTCGGTAGAACCGATTATTTTAGTTTTCTGATCCGTAGCCTCTAAGGCATCGGCTTTGAGTAATCCGTCGCTATTAAAACTATTGTGGACGACAACTACTTTGTAAGGGTTGGCGGGAAGTGGCGACCCATTAATTACTTGTCCCACAGAAACAATTCGCTTATTTTCAACCAAACGAACAGATCGTTTGGCTTTTATTGGATTGTTCTGATTGTGGCCTCGCATCAGATAAACTATTCCCTGACCGCACTCGAGGCCTATATGATCGCAAAAGGCCTTCAATTCATGTGAGTCTTCAAAGCCCAGGCAACTGATCAATGATTGTGAGGGATATTCTTGAATTGATGATGGATTCGATGTATAACACTTTCGCAGTATTTTGAACGCCTTTTGTCTAATTGTAAGGAAATATCGGTGAAGAATACATGACATCAAATACGAACACTTATCAAACACTTCAAAGAATTTTATATAATTATTGGACTGATAGGCAAAGAAGGCTTTAATTGCTATTTGAACGCCTCTCGAGTCTCGAATCTGTTGGCGATAATTCTGGACATCTTTAAGAATTGCGGTGTCGTTCAAATGCAACAGAATTTCATAACATCTAAACTCCGACTCATTTGGACAGAAGATATCCCGAAGAGACAAATCATAATAGAAATCTTTGAGTGATTGCAAACAATTGGACAGATTTTCTTCGTTTATCTTCGGATCAAAGTCTTTGACATTTTGTTCGCAAAGAGTAGCGGAACAGTGAATATGAAAACGGGCGCACTTCTCAGTGAGAGCCACCACCTGTTCGTCACACAAGTGTTGTTGAGTAATATCTTTGCGGATGGAACGGGTTCGACTCCACACAAAGTCATACCATTCCCCACAACTGGTGTTCACATCCAAAGCGTCCATAACATTAGTGCACAGGTAGTCCATCGTCCTGTTGAGCACAGGTGTGGGGCGCAACTCATGCGCTAACGGCTCTTCCTGGTCAGCGCCAGAGCGTCGGTACTCTTTGACCATTCGGTGCGGATCCGGTCGACCGGTGTTGGCATCCATTTCAAAGAGTGACATCTGATTAGTCTCCTGACGAAAATATCGCTCCAATTCGGGACACATGTCAGGACAGGCGCCCACAACGGCCACAGCAGTGGCCAAATCTGTCTGCCTCATTCTTTTAAGTCTCATAAGTCGGTCTCTGGCCTCCAGTATCGCCATTTTGTCGGCAAGACTTTGAGCCGAAATGAGGAGTCGGTTCCGATATTCGCTCTCTTCGTTTGACTCCATTTTATTAATAGATTTAAAAACTAAATGACTTTCAATTGAATTGAATTAATTATCTGCGAATTGCGGCCAAAACACAGACGCATGCGCTCAACACAACACAAAACACATTTTTATACCATTCATATAAACTGTATCAAAACATAATTTGAGCCCCTCTTTAGAACTATTTAGTAAATAAACTTGCTTATTTTATCCCTAAATATAAAATCCATAGAGTGAGACAAGTTTTGGAAAGGATTTCTGTTACAACAAATATTAAATCACTCTTCGTTACTTTTAAATACGTGAATGTTCAAGTTCTTATTTCTATTAACTATAGTTCGAAGTAAACTCAAAGTGAACATTGGAAAATTGCCCTATTCAGTTTTGCAATTTGTATTACATTTTTAAGATCATTCTTAACTAATTCAAAGATCCTTTTTGATAATTAATCGAGGAAATTCTAAAAAAATCATTTCTACTGAAAACATAAAAACTTGCTAGCATAGCTTTCAAAATACACTACACTAATGGTTTAGACACTACCACCTAAATAGGCATTTATAGGAAGATGAAACTTCTGGAAAATTAGAACCCTCAGTACCTGACCGGGATAGATCTAAAGTCTTTGACTCCTCTAATGAACTGGTCAAAATAGGCCGTCTACTCATTATTTGTTTGATTAAGGCGCTTCTTCGCTGATTGGTTATCACCCAAAATATTTTTGAGGATAAGAGAGGATAACCAATCGCTGTCGTCATTGGTTACCAAAACATCATTTCCAACAAAGCGTTTAGAAAATTGAAATCAATTATTAATATGAAGTGAAATCATTTTCTTCGATACTATCATAAAGTGATGTCGAATGAGGACAACGTTAGAGTTGTGATCAGATGTCGGCCTCTTTTGCCTGACTTAGAATCGGGTCAAGACGTCTGCATCGAAGTATTCAACTTCTTTAATTATTTAGCAAGCTGATTTTCAAGCAAATGCAATTCAATGTGTCGGGATGCTTTTTACCACAAAATTTTTAGTTTTGCACTCGTAAACCCAAATTTTCAACTGAGCATTCTAGGTACAATGGTTTGAGGGGTGGGGTGGGTATCATAGTGATGACTGGTTTTTACGTTTAAGGGACTATAGCCAGGGAGGGATTATAACAAGGGACTTTATAGAAGGTTTGAGTGTATTATATATTATAATTTGTTGTTTAAAATTTTGATCATTAGATCGATGGTAACCAACAAACTATTCGGTTGGCTTCGCGTCAGTTCACTTTCGATCGAATATTTGGAACGGATTCCACACAAACTCATGTCTTTATTCATTCGGCCAAACATATTGTCGATTGTGTTCTTCAGGGATATAATGGTATTGATGTGCAGTGCATTCATTTTAACAGCCATTGTCTTACATTAAAGGGACAATCTTTGCTTACGGACAGACCGGAACCGGCAAAACATACACCGCTTCAGGCATTTTGTCGCAGAGCTTCGATTATATCTTCGACTATATTTCCAAGAGTGGAAACGACACCAAATTTCTAGTGAGAGCCTCGTACTATGAAATCTACAATGAAGAAATCAGAGATCTTCTGGTAAATGCAATTTTTCAAACTTATTCAGAATAACTCAGGAAGTATTTTCGCTATGCCCTCTCAGTTAGCTAGCTCCAACATATTATCTCCTCTAGATCCCCTAGACTGTAATCCTTTAGCCACCTCTAGAATACAATGCGTAACCTTAACAAGCATAAGTAGACATCTTTTTGGCCCTCTTTTCACATCACTGTTATTATATGTTATGATTGGTTACCAAAACATTTGAGTGAAATAATTTTTTAGAGCAAACAAAATACAAAATCATTGGAACTGAAAGAATCGACTCAATGCGGAGTTTACGTGAAAGACCTGTCCTGTTATGTCGTCAACAGTGTCATAGATTTAGATAAACTCCGAAGGATTGGTGAAAAACAGCGCGCGATTGGAGCCACAAATATGAACAAAGAGTCGAGTCGTTCGCACTCTATATTCACGATCACTATTGAGATGATTATCGGAAGCGATCCCCAGTCATCTTCACTTCGGGTGGGAAAGTTTCACCTAGTTGATTTAGCAGGTTCTGAAAGACAATCTAAAACGGGGGCTTCTGGAGACCGTCTAAAAGAAGCGGCAAAAATCAATCTATCGCTCACTTCTTTATCTTTGGTGATCGCAGCCCTCACTGACTCCAAATCCACTCATATTCCTTACCGTAACTCAAAACTGACGAGACTTTTGTCAGATTCTTTGGGCGGAAACTCTAAAACATTGCTCATCGCCTGCATTGGTATTTAAACCCCTTTCTTAATATTGATTGGAGGGATGCAGGGGTACACTCTAACACAAGTTGTCAATCTCTGTGTTGTTATATTCCTCTTATGTGTATAACTTCTACTAGATTTGGCGGAACACCCAGAGCACTAATGTTAAAAATCTTCCTCTTGTTATGTGGTTTGAGGTGAACATTTTATTACACAAGTGGGAGGTTCTAGTCTAATTTCGAATTTCAATCTTTTTTCTTTAAATACAAATTAAAATAGGCTACTTCCAGATTAAATATAATTAATTAGTCATTAAAGGCTTAATTAGCCTAGATTACTATTAAATCTAGTTCAAAATCAATAAAAAGCAGAAAAGTTTGTAGTAGTTTCTCGAAGGGATGTTAAATATTATGATTTTTCGAATCTATGGAGTTTCGGACTCTAACCCACCTCTGTATCCCTGATAAGATCTTATTAGCTTAGATTAACCACAAACTTTATTCATTTTTTGCACGTTCTTATTTATAATGGCAGTAATGAAATAAATGTTTTTTGAGGTCAGGGCCGGCAAAATCCAATTTGGAAGAAAGTATTAGTTCTCTACGGTTTGCGTCGACCACCAAAAACATTAAAAACAAAGCTGTAATCAATGAGGACGCAAAGGACGCACTCCTCAGAAGATTTCAACAACAGATCTATGAACTCAAACGCCAATTAGAATTAGAGGTCGACGATAGTGAAAGTACCGGAGACAACGGCCTCGATAAATGTATTTGTGATTTCTTATAAATATACTCGAAATATGTTGCCACTATCTTAACTTAAATAGGTTCTATAACAGGGATGGCCAAGCTTTTCGGCTCTATGAGAGTTTAGGGGGTAGTTTTTCAAAATTTTTCTAGGGGGTGGTTTTTCCAAAAGTCGCTAAAAACCATTTTTTTATGCAAATAAGCGTATTTTAGGCTTTTTAAGCAAAAAAAGTCAAAAAGAAAAAACACAAAGGGAGGATCAAGGTAAAAAATTTGCCGCCTCGCTTCGCTTGACAAAAAAAACTCAAAGGGGGGAACCAAGGTGTAATACAAACCGCCTCGCTTCGCTCGCCGGCGAGGGGGAGATGTTAAATTTCCTCCTTTGGCCATCCCTGTTCTATAAGCAGCAATCAAAACGGCATTTGAATATGCAAATATCTTCTAGCTCAATTGCCATATTTTCAAGTTTCCATATAGTTCCTAGTTCCCATTAGATAATAGAGGATGAACTAAATATAGTGACTTTCTTTTTTAAAATCGTAGAGCAATTAGTAATTTTTCACTACATCGATACAATGTAGTATATAAGTTTTGTGCTTAGGCCCCCCCCCCCCGCTTTCAAAAATTTTAAAAATTTAAAATCCATTGTTGAAGAGGGTTTTAAAGCAATTTTTGACGGAGGGTTTGAAGCTGTTTTAAATTCTAGCTGATATTGAGCTACCTTAGAGAGAATAATGATACTAAACAAGGATGTGTCCAAATCCTCGTGAGGATTTGGGCATATTCTTGGGTGAATTGAGAGAAGCAAATTAATTTTGGCTATAGATGTAGTGCTTTTAAGTTTGATCCTAACCCTTGTTTTAAACTATTTTAAATGGAACATAATTTAACAAATATTTACAATTTTGAACTTAAGTTTGTCGACTCTCTTATACGGAAGGCAACTAGTTTAAGAAATGCTCAGGATTTGTTAGGTTAACCCTGTTATGAATAGGCTAGTGACTAGTGCCCTTAGGCAAGAATCTGATCTAATTATAACATTTACTTTTGCCACTGATGTCAGCCGATAATAATGGCGTCAATGCTGTCATTCCGAATGAAATTCTCGATAAATTAAAAAGTTTGGAAAATAAAATATGCGTGGGTGGAGAAAATCTTCTCGAAAAGGCCGAACTTCAACAAAAAATGATTGCTGAGAGTGAGGCTGAGCTACAGCTCAGAAGAGATAAAGAAAGAGAATTGCAAATGACTTTAGAGGAACGACAAAAGGAAATATTGAAAATTGAAGACTCATATGAAACACTTCACGAAGAAGTCAATGCTTTGAACAAAAAATTGAAAAAAGTTGTAAACATTTGATGTCTTAATCACTAAACCATTGCTTTTGTCGATTGCAGGCATTCTTTTATTTAAAAGACGCCAAAAGCGAATTGACTGATATTCAGTCTGAATATGAAAAACTGCACGAAGATTTACTCGACTCAATTCGAACTGCCAATAAGGAAATCAAGCTAGCGAATACTATTATCAATCATTATATTCCTGGTTAGTTTATTTACATACGATTCGATTGAAAATTGCATTTATTCGGACAAACTTTGAATTTATCGTTTCGTTTCAGACTCTCAGTTGGAAGTAATACAAAGCGCCTCAAAGTATAATGAGATGGTCGGCGAGTGGCAGCTCAGATGCATCGCATATACCGGCAATAATATGCACCAGGTAATATTACCATAATTCAAGTCCTCTATCCTACTCAAGTATAAATTATATTATACAGGGCGTTTTTTTTGTTTCCGTATATGGCAATGCTAAGCTTATGAGAGCAAAGTTTGGTACAGATTAGGCTC
>JAQGCS010001774.1:0-12317 GCA_034702105.1 Fuscozetes fuscipes | reverse complement strand
CCTACTATCCCCCCTCTGGCGAGTCATAAAAATACCCCCTTTCCCCCCTGATTTTTTAGTCCGAGGAACCCCCATGAGGTTGGGTACCTTGGGCACCCCTGCCTTGAATGGAATATGCTTTCATATATTACTGTATTATTTTATCATAGCATGATAAAATTTTAATATTTTCATTGACTTTGACAACTCAAGGGTAAGGCGAATAATTACCTATTGTTTTGCTTAAATTATTAGAAGACTAATTTCACGTCCTAGGGGGTGTTATAATATTCATATATGCGCTTGGACAACAAAGACTCCAGTAATAACTATAACCATTGATGATTGTAAATGGTATTGAAAATTATTTTTTGCAACAATCCAACATTTTTGGCTCATAATTATTCTTGGTAAAGTTTTTAGTGGTCATAAATACAACAGATATGATAAATAATAAATAATTTGAAAAATAAAACATTTTTATTCAAAAGAATTTCAAAATGTAATCGAGTATTGCGAGAGCGGACAAACCCAACCACATGCCTAACAGACCGCCGAAGTTGGCCGCGAATTGAATGAAAGACATTTCTGGGATGTGTTCTGTGATCTGATCAGGCATTTGATTGTGCTTAATTCTGACCCTGGTATTTTCCCAATTATAATGAGAAACACTGTTCTTAATATCATAATTATAGTAACGATTAACACATTCCGGCTGACACTTGAACTGACATTCAGAGTCACTCTGACCCGTCTTCTTTTGTTGACACAGGAATTTGTGATTCAAAAAGAACTTTAAACTTTTGCTCGATCTGACAAGTTTGGTCAATTTACATTTCTTTAGCTTGTTATTTAGTTTGTAGGATAAGTTGTTCCAAATGGCATTGTTTGGGTAAATACAGTCCTCATCTTCACCTGTTTTGGATGTCCTCGCTTTAGAACATTGATTCAACTTTTCATTTATGCAGTGATTGACACAATCGGAACGCAATTTATAATAATGTTTGTCATCGAAGTCATAGTCCCTGCAATTTGTCTGATATTTAGATCCCAAGAGAATAGTCTTCCATCGGTTATAAGTCATGTCCACCGTCTGACCCGCTTTAATGTTAAGGAAATCATTAGTACTCAAAGTCTGGGGAATAGTATTCGACGAATGCATAGAAAAGTTGAATCCATGTTCGATGACAACACTTTTAGGAATGTGTTTATCGATTGAGTAAATATCTATTTCAATGTCTTTGATATTCATTTGGTATTCTCTCCACGTTTTGTCCAAATGACTGAAGAATGTGAAGCATTTCTTATGATTAAAGTCTCTGTTTAGGACAATTGAATCAATTGGTGAGTTATCTTGCACCCACCTTTCCTCAAGTGTGTTGTTGAGGTAGCTTAGTACCTCTGACGCCAACCACAATATTAAAGTGATCATGGTGCCAAGTCTCGTAGTGACTACGTTGAGATTCGAAGGGAACACTTGATTCGAACATTTCCTTTAGGGTCGGATCTAATTCTTCGACAATATTTGTGTCGTTTCTATAAATTCCTTTCAATAACTCATTTAACGTTTGATTTTCATAATTATGTTTCGTTGCATTTAAAATGATATTCCGATAGTTTTCATAGCTCTCATTAAGCACTTGGTATTTTTCAGCAATTAATTTCATTGAATATAATCCAGGTAAACATATAGTGACTGAGGGCAGTTTATTATATTTAATAGTTTCAATTTTTATATTGACAACAGTCTGTCCACTCGAATATTGAATAAACAGTTCAATTGTATTGAATATGAGTCCGAAAACACATAATATGATTATTGCGATTCTAATAAGAAGTCTAATCCTGGCCTTCGTTGGCATTGACTCATACTTTCTTCGCACACTTTTAATAGGATTTTTCTCTTTTAATTCAATTTCTTCGCCCATTTTTGAAATGGATAATTGTGATTGACTTGCACAAATTTAAATGATTTAAGCACTTTTATCACTAGTTGTGAAAACTCTCAACAAAATATGTTTTAACTCAAAACTTTTGAGACAAAGATTGTGTTCAATAATTTGTTGGCATTGAAGAGCTAAACTAGTCTTTGATAATTTGTCCTGATATGCTAAATTCCCTGCTCCCTCTTCCTCCTCATTTCAAAACACATTCATAAAAATACAATGAATTAGTATTTATTCTCTAATTGACAAATAGTGAATTAAATGAATGATTTATTGCATCAAACCCTAAAAATTGGGAAGAATTTTGTTGGAATTTTTTTTAAGGTTTTTAAAGACTAGTCTAAAGGAATGAAGTCTGTGTTAATTGAAGGGAAAACCGAAGGATTTATTCATAAATCAGTAAATATTTATATATATGCTTCAGTTCAGTGCCACTGTTGGCTCACTTATTGAATGCACTTCATTGTAACCGATTCCTTAACGACGGCTAATGATCAGCCAATTGATGACCATGGTCCACAAATAGAACTTTTCTTTTTAACTTTTAGCTGATTCAAAAGATTAATATTAAGAAGGGGCGTAAGAAGTTTTAGAAAATTACCTTATTATTATTAGAATCGGTAAAAAACTCTATAATTCAAATGATTTATTAAATAGTAATTTAATTCATCACAACTTTATTACCTTGGGTTAAGAGTTAGCTTGAATATTTTGTTGTTAGCGATTCTTAGAGTTTTAGTAAATTTTTAAAATAAAATCAAGTACTGCGAGAGCCGACAAACCCAACCACATGCCTAACAGACCACCAAAGTTGGCCATAAATGCTATCAAGCTCATTTCTGGAATATGTTCTGTAATCTGATCTGGCATTTGATTGTGAAATATTTGGATATTTGTGATCTCCCAAAAATAATTTGATGGCTTATTCTTCTTAATGTCATAATTATAATATCGATTCACACATTCGGGCCGACACTTGAGTTGGCACTGAGATTCGCTAGATCCACTTGCACTGTTCAAACATTCAGTATCGAATTCTAGTTCAAAGTTTGACAAGGTACCCTCCAAACCCATATTACATTCTCTCCAACTTTCATTTACTGGTAATGTCATGCTATTCCATAAGGCTCGGGATTGAAAAAGGCATTCCTCATGAGTTTTGTTCGCAAATAACTTTCTAGTTCTCAAACATTGGTTTACTTTTTGATTTATGCAATAATTGACACAATCAGAGCGCAGTCTATAGTGATGTTTGTCATCCATGTCATAGTTTCTGCAGTTTGTTTTATAATTAGGTCCCAGCAAAATAGTCTTCCATCTGTTGTAAGTGAGAACGACCTCATTTCCCGAATCGATGTCAACAAAATGATTGACACTTGAAGTCTGTGGTATAGTGTTTGGTGAATGCATTGATAATTTAAGAGCGTTTCCAAAGAGAACACTTCTTGGAATATGTCTATCGATTTGATAGATCTGAATATCAATAACTTTAACATCCATTTGATATTTCCTCCATTTTTTGTTTAGATGACTGAAAAAGGTGAAACACTTTCGTGGTGTGTCCTCCCATTCAACGTTTATTGATTGAATAGGTGATATATCTCTAACTTCTGTTTCACAAATAGAATCATTAGGGGAGCGTCGATTTCCCTTGATCATTACATAAAAAGGAGAACTTTGAATTGCTTCTTCATAGTATGAAGGAATACTCAACTCGAAAGCATCCTTTACAGTTGGATTGAGCTCGTTGACATGATTTATAAATTGGTTATGGTAAATCTCATTTAAATAATCATTGAATGTTTTATTATGGTACTTATTTTCCGTTGAGTTTGAAGTAATGTTGATATAGTTTACATAACTTTCATTAAGCACTTGATATTTTTTAGCAATCAATTCCATAGAATATAATCCAGGCAAACATAATGTAATTGCGGGCAGTTTATTGTATTTCATAGTTTCAATTTTTATATTCACAAAAGTCTGTCCACTCGTGTATTGAAAATACAATTCAATTGTATTCACTATAAGCCCGAAAATACAAAACAATATGATCGCGATTCTGACGAGAAGTCTAATCTTGGTCTTCGTTGGCAGTAACTCGTATTTCCTTCGCACAGTTTTAAAAGACTTCCTTTTATTTAATTCGATTTCTCCACCCATTATTTAAATGAATTAACTTGATCAAACTTGAGATAATCCTTCAACAAAAAAACCCATAAAAATTATTGCGAATGATTTTATCTTTTATTTAATGACTTTTCGGTGGCATTGAATGTATGGAAAAATAGTAGTTTTGGTTGACTTGAAGTTAACAAAACGAACCATATTTCAAATCAGTGATACATCTGATACTCATTTTCAGAATCGGTTCAAAATTTTTTTAGGCTTATCTATCAATTTCTCATACAGTTATACAGATGTAGATCAGCAAATTGCTAGAGTGTGTAGGTTTATTTTATAAACTAAACTCTTTTTCTTTATTTATAACTTTTAAAATTGAGTTTCAAAATATAAATCATTGAGTCGTTTAAAAGCAATCGTTTATTATTCTTGTCTTTAATATTTCAAAAAAATATTAATATTAGTCAGACTTCTCTATATTTTAAGCATCGAGTAAATTTTCCAATACCAATTAAATAAATAACATGGAACATAAATTATCTTAATTACATTTAGAAATGTTACCGGAAAAGAAGCTTTAATTTTTATTACCGATATTAGTATAATAATAATATTATCAAAACAAAAATATTTAGGGGAATAACCAGATTATTCTAAATTAATATAGATGATTATCAGGTGTGTTATGAAGACATTAAAATTTTAATTCAAAAAATTTAATTGATCTTGGTGAAAATGTTAAATTAATTTCTTAAAACAACTTTAAAAATAGAATCTATTAATGCGAGAGCGGACAGACCCAACCACATGCCTAACAGACCACCGAAGTTAGATAAGAATGATATAGGTGTCATTTCTGGGATGTGTTGGGTGATCTGATCGGGCATTTGGTTGTGAACTATTCTTATGACAGATGTTTCCCAATCATACGACGGCTTAGTTTTCTTGACGTCATAATTATAATATCTGTTCTCACATTCGGGACGACATTTGAGCCGACACTGGGGTACACTTGGTCCTTTTGCATCATAATAACACTTGGTATATAAGCCACGCAAATGAGCAGGTGGCTCAACATTCCATAAGCTTCCATCACATTTTTTCCATTGTCTATCAAAAGGAAAGGTCAAAGTATTCCATAAAGCATTGGTTCGAAAAATGCATTCCTCGTGACTCTCGTTTGTCAGTAATTTAACTGATTTTAAACATTTATTATATGTTTTAGTTATGCAGTGATTGACACAATCGGAACGCAGTCTATAGTATTGATTGTCATCCAAATCATATTCTCTGCAATTTGTCTGATATTTGGATCCCAAGAGAATAGTCTTCCATCTGTTATAAGTGATGGTCTCTTGTTTTCCAGACTCAATGTCCACAAAATCATTGACTCTCGAAGTCTGTGGAATAGTATTCGGCGAATGCATTGAGAATTTCAGACCTTTTCCTATTAAAACACTTTTAGGGATATGTCTATCGATTTCATCTATTAAAATGGAAATCTCCTCTATGTCCATTTCATAATCCCTCCAAGTATTGTTTAGATGGCTTAGGAATGTGAAACATTTTTTTGAAGAGCCATACCATCCGAATTCTATTGACTCGAGAGGTGTCGTGTCTTCAGGATTGGAGTCACTCAAAGAGCCATTGCTATAACGCCTGTTCCCAATAACAAGTACCTTAAAAGTGTGCTCGTGGAATGATTCTGGTCTATACTCGGAGGGAATACTCAAATCAAACATGTCTTCTGTGTTTGGTTTCATTTTTTCGACAAAATGGACGAAATCTTTTTGATAGATATAATTCAAAATTTTATTAAATGTCTGATTTTTATAATCATTTTCCGTCGCATTCGAAATGATATTCAAATAGTTTTCATAACTTTTGTGAAGCACTTCATATCTTTCAGCAATTAATTGCATTGAATATAATCCAGGCAAACATATTGTGATGGCAGGCAGTTTATTATACTTGCTTGTTTCAATTTTAATGTTGACAACAGTTTCTCCGCTCGAATATTGGATAAATAATTGAATTGTGTTGATCAAAAGGCCAAGAACACAAAATATGATAACAGCGATTTTAATAAGAAGTCTAATCTTGGCCTTCGTCGGCATTGATTCCAATCTCTTTCGCACAGTTTTTATTGGATTTTTCTCTTTTAATTCAATTTCTTCGGCCATTTTATGTACAGAATATGAGAATTTACTTTCACTTAAACTTCAATCAACACATTTAGCATCACTTCAAAAGTCAGGACTGTTTCAAAACTCCTTATAAGTATTCTGTGCGACAGTCAGTGATTTATTTTCAATGATTCGATGACATTGAATGTCTGATTCATTAAATTCGGAATCAATTAGAGTTAACGCTTATATCACTTTAATATAATATATTAAATAGATAATAATCTATGACTCAAATCCTTTGAGATTTAATTATATACTTGAATAATTTCTCCACAGATTTGAAAACAAACTATATTAAGTTGAATAAGTTCTTGGTAGTTGTGTGCCTATTATTTCAAAATTTTATAAGTCTTACTTATAATTTGGCACAACTTTGATAACTTTCTGTGGCTAATATAAGCAAGGAATTTTTGGAATAAACATTTTCAGCTAAACTCAGATTTTGCACTAATTTTATTTTATGCTTTTGATGAGAATTACATTAGATTTCCCGCCACTGAGGCTCTTACTATGCCTTTACAGAGGAGCATCAATCGAAGCCCACTCATTGAGACAGTGAGGGAAGAACACCCCCTTTCCCGAAATACATCTGAAATTTAAGAAAGTCACAAAAGTTTTGCCAAATTATAAATAAGTCTTATAAGATTCTGAAACATAGTATTTGCTTACTACTTTTTTACTCATTTTGTTAGAAGCTATCAAATTTTTTGTTGTCAAGCCAAAATATTTAATTAAATTCTTATCTATTCAAATAATAAGAAAATATGTTTAAATTTATGTTTAATGATTAAATTCATTTTGGGGAATGTTGCCTCGAATGTTTTTCTATTTATTATGAAAAATAACTAAATCTGTTAGAACTAAAACGCACATCACTGTACCACATTATCATAGGTACAAGGTAAAAACTCATTGGAAACCAATAAGATTAAAAAAGCCAATTTTAATAAAAAGATCCGAAAACAGGTTTTCACCACATCTTCAGAATAAATTCGAGTATTGCGAGAGCGGACAGACCCAACCACATGCCCAACAGTCCACCGAAAGCGGCCAAACATGATATGAAAGTCATTTCTGGCACATGTTTTGTGATCTGATCGGGCATTTGGTTGTGAACTATTTCAATGTGAGTTCTCCACCAATCATAGGACGGCTTACTCTTCTTTATGTCATAATTATAGTACCGATTATGACATTCGGGTCGACATCCGACCTGACACTGGGATTCGGTAGATCCTTTTGCAAAGCAATGAGTATAATACACTAAATTTCGTCTTGATTCTAAATCTGGATAATCCCATTGCATAGAACATTTTTTCAAATTTCTATCCATTGGAAAAGTTTCGTTATTCCATAAAGCATTGGTTTGAAATATGCATTGAGCATGGCTAATATTGTGAGATGACTTTTCAGACTTCAAACATTCATTAATTTTCTGATTAATGCAATGATTAACACAATCGGAACGCATTCTATAGTATTGTTTGTCATCCATATCATAATCCCTGCAATTTGTCTGATATTTAGGTCCCAACAAAACTGTTTTCCATCTGTTGTACGCTATGAGCACTTCCTGACCCCACGAAAGGTCACTAAAATCATTTACACTCAAAGTCTGTGGAAAAGTATTCGGCGAATGCATTGAAAACTTGAGCCCTCTTTCAATAAGAAGACTTTTAGGAATATGTGTATCGATTGACCGGATGTTGATATGAATCTCTTTGATGTCCATTTGGTAGTCTCTCCACATTTTGTTCACATAACTGAAGAATGTAAAGCATTTTTTGTGATACAAATCATTGTTGGAGAGTGTACCGGCTTTTATGTTAATCGATTCAATTGGATTGAAATCTCTTATATGTGATTCATAGACAGACCCATTATTATAGCGTTGATTTCCCATAATTCTTATTCTAATAGTTGATTCTTGATCTTCTTGATCTTCTTCATAAGGAACACTTAGTTCAAATCTCTCTTTCATTGTCGGCCTTAAATCTTCTACAAAAGTCACAAACTCATCTTGATAAACATCATTTAACAATTCATTTGAGGTTTGATTTTCATAATCAATTTTTGTCAAATTTGAAATAATACTCAGATAGTTTTGGTACTTATCCTTCAACTCATTATATCTTTCAGTAATCAATTTCATTGAATATAATCGAGGCAAACAAATAGTAAAAGCTGGCAGTTTATTATACTTGATTGTTTCAATTTGAATGTTGACAACAGTCTCTCCACTCGAATATTGAATTAATAATTCAATTGTATTGAATACGAGCCCAAAAAAACAGACAAAGATTATTACAATTCTTAAAAGAAGTCTTATCTTGGCCCTACGTGGCATTGAATTGAATCTTCTTCGGGCAGATTTAATATTGTTTCTTTCTTCTAATTCAATTTCTTCACTCATTTTCCGTATTTAATATCAGAATTCACTTGTTTTAATTGAGCATGAACATTTATTGAATGAAACTATAAGTTATAATAAAAAAACAATTATTTCAAAAAATATACTCAGGAACACAGTTTCTGTTTAATATTGAATGCAGGACACAATAGATTGAGTTAACGAAAGATATTCACTGATTAGCCAAAGGATATGCCATACGAGTAATACAACTCACATAATAGAAGTTCTAAATTCAATTTGAAGATTAGGAAGTTTACACAATTAAAATAAATGCCCCAGTTATTTATTTCTCCACACATTTTAAAAACAAGTTTTCAATTGATTACAATAAATAATAAAACATTATTATGAGCCAGGATTAAAATATTTCATTGAGCTTCAATACATGTATTTATTATCTAACAAATTAAATTGTATTCAATAATAATCTTTTCCGCATAATTGCATTGAAATACATAAAGAGTTGTAAACCATTGACTCTAATCTTTCAAAAGCATTAAAGTTGTTTTCATTTCGTTTAAATTTAGGCAAATAATTGAAAAGTTTTATATAAAAGTTAAAAATGCTTTTTTCGCCAACAGAATAAATTTTTTTCTTTTATAATTAAATAGAAATCAATGAATAAATGAAATCATTGTTAAATTTTTGAATAAATTTATATAAATTTTGTTTAATATTATTCAACAATCAATTACTGAATGACATTAAAT
This sequence comes from Fuscozetes fuscipes, assembly GCA_034702105.1. Taxonomy (NCBI): domain Eukaryota; kingdom Metazoa; phylum Arthropoda; class Arachnida; order Sarcoptiformes; family Ceratozetidae; genus Fuscozetes; species Fuscozetes fuscipes. The sequence goes on along the minus strand of JAQGCS010001774.1, from coordinate 2,956 downwards.
TCAATTTATTATAAAATTTAAAACAATCAAAAATGCGTTATTGTTGAGTGAAAGCCGGGTTCTAATTGAGAAATTTGGTTATGCTCTTCAAAACTCATAGATGTTAAGTCGTGTCCCATTTGTTTGGACACTACTATACACCGGGCGCTGACTGACCCCTGTTTTCATGAGTTCTGTTTCAATTGCATCAGTCAATGGTCTGCGTACAGCAATCGGTGTCCGATTTGTCGTAACATATATTTTAAAATTATATACAATATTGTGTCGAACGAGACCTTCGATCTGCTGCCAGTTGGAGAACAGGAAGAAGTAGATCAACTCGTTGTACCCGATAACCAAGAAGCTGTAGGAGAGGTGATAGAAGATGAGGAAGGAGATGAATTGTACCAACAATTTGTTGATAATCTAAATATGGAGCTCTACTTCTTCTTCCTCTTCTTACTCTTCTACCTCCTCCTCATAATCTTTGTGTACAGTATAGTAACTCAGTTGTTAAGTATAAGGAATCAGAAGCAGAACCATAACCAGAAAAATAAAATTCTTCTTAAATATTGATTAAGAAATTCCTAAAAAACTGTTTAGAAATCTTTTTAAATGAGTCATAAAATTACAAACAGATTAATATTATTTTTAATTAATAAGAAAATAAATTTCAGATCAGATTTGAATCAAAGGGAATATTGAATTACAAAATTAAATGCAAAACATTTGACTCAATTATTCTTATTTTAAAACATGAGGGACACATCAAATATTGTGTTACCGAAGAGAAATCACTACATCAAGGTGTTCAAGATATCTTTTAATATAGCCTAAGAATAAAATTAAGTATTGCGAGGACTGACAAACCCAACCACATCCCTAACAGACCACCAAAATTAGCGGCGAATGAAATGAATGTCATTTTGGGAATGTGTTCGGTTACCTGATCCGGCATTTGGTTGTGTAATATTCGAATTCGTGTTTCATTCCAGGGATGGTTTGGTTTACTATTCCTAATCTCATAATTATAAAAACGGTTCACACACTCCGGTTGACAATTGACCTGACACTCAGACTCACTCTCTTCGATAACTTTATTAGTACAATTTAATTCATGAGTTTTGTAACCATCAAGTTCCAATTGACACCTTTTCATAATAATGTTCATTGGGAATGATATGTTGTTCCAAATGGCATAACTCGGAGACAAACATTGTTCGTATGTTTTGTTCTTCAGTTCCTTTTGAGTCTTTGAACATTCGTTCAGTTTTTTATGTATGCAATGATTGACACAATCGGCGCGCAGTCTATAGCAGTGTTTGTCATCCATGTCATAGTCCTTGCAATTTGTTTGATAGTCTGATCCCAGGAGTTTAGTCTTCCATCTGTTGTAAGTGATGTCCACTCTCTGTCCGGTATGTATTTCAGCAAAATTTTCGACAATCCATGTCTCGGGGATAGTATTCGGCGAATGCATTGATAATTGCAGACCCTTTTCAATGAGAATACTTTTTGGTATATGACTATCGATTGGGTAAATTGTTAACCAGATCACTTTTATATCCATTTCATATTCTGTCCACGTTCTGTTCAGATGACTGTAGAAAGTGAAACACTTTTTAAGATAACGATCTAGGTGGTGATTTATGGAATTAAGAGGCGTTACATCATTTACTGTGATTTCCATTAATGAGCCGTTTGTATAACGTTTGACTCCAGACATCTCGACATCAATTGTAAAGTAAGGCTTCGGTTTTGGATTGAATTCAAAGGGAACACTCAAATCGAACATATCCTTTACGGTTAAATTGGAATTTTTGATGGGTTTCAAAATATCCTTGTAGATTTTTGTCAATTCCTCATTAAATGTTTGATTTTGGTAATTTTCTTTCGTTGCATTTGATATAATGTTAAGGTAAGTTTGATAGCTTTTTCTTACATCTAGGAACCTTTGAGCCATCAATTTCATTGAATATAATCCAGGCAAACATACTGTGATAGCCGGTAATCGATGATACTTGATCCTTTTGACTTTTATGTTAACAACAGTCTGTCCGCTCGAGTATTGTCCAAAGAGTTGTAATGCATAGTATATAAACCCAAGTACAGAGATCATAATTATTGCAGACCTGATAAAAAGTTTGATCTTTGCATTTTTGGGCTTTGCATTGAATATTCTTTGCAATGATTTAAAAGTTGACTCGGTTAGTTCGAAATCCTCACTCATTTTAAAGCAATTTTCACATAATTATCGGTAATAAACTGTCAAAACTTTTCCCTTTATTCACAATAAATACGTTTACTTCGAAAGAATGGTTTGAAACTCCTTTATATACCTCAGAGTAATGCATACAAAACCTCTCAATATTTTAGTTGCATTTGAAGTATAAATTCCTGAATTGTTTTCATTAATATTAATTGATAATTAACAAAAATATTCAAGGCTAATATAAAAGTCAAATGTCGTTAAATTAGCATATTTAAAATAAATCGAAAACAATATAAAGGACTTCAAATAGGAATATTATCTTTTCCATCTTAATGGTGAGTCAGAGCGAGGTGATTTATAGTAAAAATTATCATATCTGCTGATTCAATAAAAAAAATAACCCAGCCATTTTCTACATTTTCTAAAATTCTATTCAATTGTGATTTATTGCCTTTGAATTGATAGTCACATGATTTCTTGAAAAATTCATAATAAATTGGTGCTAGTTCATAAAAATATTTAATCGAAACAATTTAATGACTAAATATGACTGTCATTTCTGGTAATGGTTCTGTAAGTGAACTTGAGCACGTATTTAAAGATAGCCAGGGCTGACAAGCCCAACCACATTCCTATTAGACCGCCAAAGTTTGATATGAACTGGATGAAGGTCATCTCGGGCAAATGTCTTGTTATTTGATCTGGCAGTTGATTGTGCTGGATCGTTACGATAGTTATATTCTTGCCAGGTGTTTCTTGTTCCGA
>JAQGCS010001773.1:0-12322 GCA_034702105.1 Fuscozetes fuscipes | reverse complement strand
TTGATACTCTTTTGGGTGTTTTGATTTGAGCATGTTTAGATCTTTTAATTTGATTTGAATTCTTTCTAGGTGTTTTCCGAGATGTTGTCCTTTTGGGAGGTTTTCTAATTATGTCCTTTCGTTTCGAAGTAATTCTTGGAATACGATTTTTCTTTTTACTTTTCATAACGATTGGCCTAATATTTACTCTTGGTCTCGATCTCACACTCTTTGATCTTGTTCTACCACTTTTTGACTTTGAACTTGATCTTTGAGCACGGTCTCCCTTCTTACTGCTTCTATTTTCCAATACTAATCCAGGTAAAAGGATCGGTATTGAAATTGAATTTGGTTCCAGAGTTTTCGGAACGAGAAGTTCTGTTTTGTATTCGTCTCCAGTTTTTGTATTTGAGTTCACAAACCCTTTGAAAAGAAATTGAATTAAAATCATATTTAAATTATTTTCTTACCAATTATTAGAGGGATTAGTAGCGAGAAGAAAAATGTTGCACTCATTCTAAAAAATGATTTGAGTAGTAAGCTAGGTTACTTATTCTTACTAAAATAAAATGAAAGTTAAATTATACTTTCAAAATTAGTAAATACTTGCGATCTATTTTTCAAATATTTTTTCGAGTTAAGTTTAGCTTGAATCAATTTTTGGCCATTTGTTAACAGCAAATGTTGTCAGATCATTCACTTGATAAAACAGGTCAACAGCAGATAATTACAGGAAATCGAAATTCAAATAATTTCTCCATTAATTATCTTGGTTAATTTTTCATTCCATGTCATAATAAATTGAGCTCTTCTCAAACTTTGTCCCGTGGATCACAAACTTGTGATCACGTATGCTATGAGATGAGTTGTAGAGACACACATAACTACCCAAAGTCCATGGGTACCCGAACACACCGCTCAAGACGAATTTTAAGCTTTTGCAAATGGGCATGGGCATCAATATTCGTCAACTGTACCCATAGTTCAATGCATGCACTAAATGTATGCTCACAGAATAAGTTGGTTTCGATCTTACACCAAGCAAGTTTACGATCTGGAAGAAACGCATTTGAGAAACGCCAAACACATTGTGATATTTGTCGAAAAATAATCACAAATATTATTAAAACACAAATTATTTAATTTTCGATTTCAATAGTCATTTATGAATTTAATATTTAATTTATTGAATTGAATTTCAAACAAAGAAAGAAAAATAAATTGAATGTAGTTTTTATGTAAAATTGACTCATCGATGACAATGTTCTCATCTTATAAAGAAAAATATGTTAAATAAATAAAATTGATTTGTTTGTAGATTCTTCGTTGTCATTGATTTCTTCATCATTTTCAGATTCTTCGTCATCATTGGTCTCTTCATCATCTTTGGAACTTTCATTATCTTTGATATCTTCCTCATTTTTAGACTCTTCGTCATCTTTGGCTTCTTCCTCTTCTTTGGGCTCTTCTTCTTCTTTGGGCTCTTCTTCTTCTTTGGGCTCTTCTTTTTCTTTAGGCTCTTCTTCTTCTTTGAGGTCTTCCTTTTCTTTGGACTCTTCCTCTTCTTTAGGCTCATCATCTTTGAACTCATCTTTGAATTCTTCTTCTTTTTGAGGCTCTTCTTCTCTTTTAATGTCAATATATTCTTGTGATTCTTGCGGTTCATTATTTGATATCTCATTTTGTCCATAGATCTGGTCATTGTTTTCATTTGCGTCTTCATCTTCTTTAAAAATTGTAGAAGTAGTTGTCCTTGTTCGAAAAGTGGTAGAAGTGTTGAATAACTTTTGTATTCCTCCGATGTTTATGGACTGGTGTTGAGACTGATGGTTATTGTTTTGCGGTCGTTTACCACAACGATTGGGACGGCAGCATCTGTGACAACCCTTTCCTCTTCCATTATGTTCTTTCTTATCTAAGAAAACAGTCAATTAAAAACTTTTTAAGCATATTTTTTTTAAAAATTGAGCTTACTCGTTTTGATACTGTTTGATGTTTTTGGATATTTCTTTGCCTTTTGATTCATTCTATTTTTGATATTTTTCGAATTCCCATTCTTTGGAAGATCCTTTTTAGCTTTATTTTGCTTGATAACCTCAGTTTTGTCTTTAGTACCTTTTTGCAGACCTGCCTTAAATTTTGCCCGATTAAAATCTACTAACTTTGCATTTCCGAGCATTTGTGTTGAATGCGAGTGATTAACAAAATGCTTATTGTTTTGGTAATTGTAATCTTTGATCATATCTTTTGCCATATTTTTCGTTTTGACTCTTTTGGGTCTTTTTTTGTTACTTTGAGTTTTATTTAACTCAAAAATGTTGTGCAAAGAGTCTGTCTTCACATTATTTTTATGACTTTTCCAACTCGTATTTCTATTAGGATTCATATGTGTTTTGGAGAACATTCTCGTCTTTGGAATACCATTTGGTGGATGAGTTTGATTTCTATTCTTTGAAGACATTTTTCGTTCAAAATTATTATTAAATTTTGTTTTACTTTTTCTCGTTTTTTTATTTCTTTTCGACGACTTGATATCAGAGTCTGAAAAATGATAAATAGCTCAAAAATGTTTGTAACCAATCTCAAAAAGATAACCTTTGTCAATTTTGGTCGCATTGAATTGATGACTTAATTTAATTCTTTTCTTTTTGGACTTTTGTTGATTTTTCGCAATTTTCTTATTTTTGTAAAACTTTTTGTCGTTTAAAATGTAATTTCGAGCACTACTTTCCCACTCATTTTGAAATAACTCTTGTTTTCGAAGACCTTTCTCTTTGTCTTTTTGGTGTTCTTTGAGAGGCATTCGAAAAACGGATCTTATTGTCGATGACTTCAAATCAATGGCTTTGAATAAACTGATTGTTGTTTTTGTATCATTTTCTTCAAATCCAGTTTCCGAGTTTACAAATGCTTTTCGAATAAATTATTTCAAAATTAGTTTTGTTTTGTCACAAATCACTTTAAAACTAACCCGAAGATAATAAAACCAAAAAGATAACCTGCTCAATCATTTAGAATTTTGTTAAATTACTCAATTTCTGAACAAATAGTGTTTTGAACCAAATTTCATTTTTATGAACTAATTCTACTCAAAACAGATTTCATTAATAGTAATGTTTATGTGAATATCCAAATGTTACTCAATTTGAAGCAGAATTTTGTTGCTAGATCATTGACATTAGAATTTTACCAAGCTTAGAATACAAATTAGTGCAGCTACAAATCTAAAGAGTATTTTTCTTTTAACATTGCTCATTTTTGTTATCGTTTAATCACGATAATCATTGTTAGCTCATTTAAATGAGTTTACATTTAAGCCCCTCCCACCAAAATCATGAGTTGTGATGATCCCTGACCAATTTTACTCAATTAAAGTTAAGTACTTTTTTGTTTTGATTTTCCTCAAAACGATTTCTTTGCTAAATGTTTACAAATTTGCGTTCAATTGACTCAAATATAAGTAATTTTCCACAAACTTTGGTCAGAGTTTTGACCGAATTTCAAATCAAAATAATAAGTGAATGCATTGGAGTTCTTATCCCTAACCAACTGAACAACTTTTTCCACTTCAGACATAAACTCAAAGATAGTTTTTAAGGTCAAACTCTAACAACCAATAAGTGTAACAATTTTTGGTCGTTTACACTTGAATTTCCTGATTTTATTTCTAATAGTTTACTAATAATAAAAACCAATATTCAATAAAAACATTTAATTGATTTTCATTTTTATAAAATTAGAAATAATTTAAAACAAATTTATGTTAAATATATAAATCAAATCTAATTACTGTTCTCTAAAACATTCATTAAGTAATTTTAGAAAAAAATAATAAAAACTCAGATTTTCCTGAAATGTCTTAACGAACGGTCGGAAACGATTAGAGTCATGAGATGTATGTTATTCCAGCAGTTCCTCAGCAGACTGTCCACTATTTTTCTGAACGACTCCTCGTCCTCTGTCTTTCCATAAACTTGATTATAGATTTGTTTGATTCTGTGCTCCAAAAGCTGTGCATTTCTTTCCTTATTCGCATCAATCAATAAAAGGATAATAATTTTGAATTCGTCCACAAAACTAATGCCGTGCAGTCTGTGCCAGAAGTGGTCCAAACCCCTCCACTTCGGGTTTTTCAATAGTTTACGTAACGCAAAGTCATTCGGATCGATGATGCGATTGGTCCCGATCAAAATACGCTCAAAACGATTCAGTTGACTTTCAGAGCATAGTCTATAGTCGAACCTCAGATACTGGCGCTGACAGAGTGGACACAAATTCTGTCTTTTAGACCAACCGAAGAAACACTCAAAACAGAACCGATGAATACATGTGCCGGTCAGACGACATCCCATATGAACTCTGTCCAAACAAATGGCACAAACATCTGAGTATTCCGAGGAAGAAGTATGTGGTGAATGGCTTTCCTCATTGGTAACACTTTTTTCAACAATTTTCATATTTTTAAACCTTAAGAAACTCTTTACTCAAATATCTAAATAACAACTGAATCGGAACACGAATGGGTCGGACAGTCATCAGAAGAATTGTTTTTAAAAGTGTGGAAAACTTATGAAACTCTGAACGAAACCTATTTTCCTCAATCGTTAACTTTTTATCTGAGACGGGATGATTCAAAACTGGTTTTATCGCACAGCAAAAAAAGTAGCCCAAACTCTGGTTTAGCATATTGACAGGTGGTTCCTCCCACCCAAATATGTAACACTTAAACGAAGGGATTCTCCTCTAAATGCTTGAACTTTGCTCAACTATTTTTTGGTAAGTATTAAGCGAATTGTTCATTGCTCAATTCTAATGAACTTGAAAAGCCAGTTAGAATTAGACAAAAGCAGGGTTTTCGCAATTCCTCATAATTACAATCGTTTGAATGCAAATGAGCCTAAACTGTAAATTATTCGAATTCAACTCATTTGGAAGTTTGTGTCGGGTTATTGAATAACCACTACTGCTCTGACTTAAAAACCTATTAACAGTTGAATTGAAGTTTCATTTCCTGAATTTTAAATCTGAAACGAATTTTTCAATTTTTCTTCTGAACCTGGATTATTTTTCAAAGTTAAGCACTTACATTAACTTCCCGATTTTATTTGTAATGATCTAGAAAAGTCTTTAATCAAATGTTATCTAAAGAGCGATAAAAATGCTGATATTCTCACAATATAAATATTTACAATTAAAATGTATCAAATAAATTATCATGTGCAATCATTTATAAACAAAATACATTTACATGGAAGATCATCATTTTTTAGACCAAGACCAAAAGAATTTTTAATAATTTTCTTATTCAAATCATCTAGACCTTGATCACACTAAACGACTGAATACAGGTTTATGTACCGGAAATTATAACTCACAAAACTTTTATTCTCTAAATTTCAAATTATACCATGAACATCTAATAAAAATCTGGTTCATATAAATCGAGCTGAAAACGTGATTATTTGAGTTTCTTTGACGGCTAACACAAATTGAGAGCTCTATTGAAAAATCAAATAAAGAATAATTGACTTCACATTCGACTAAATACAGAAATTTAATGGTTCTGTTAAATAGAGTGAAAACTCTGTGAATAAGTATTAAGCAAATAAATATGTCTAAACTCAGATCTAATGCTGATATAGAATAGTATGGGTTGTCGTCAGAACCTATTTCCTCCACTAAACCATTGCTATTACATTGAATTGAAAACTGTTTCATAAATTGCTGTTTCAATAAAATGTTTTGTAGGCAAACAAAAAGCTATTTCTTTATTTTAATCATTTCTGTCGATAAAAATACTTTTCGATGATTTGACACTATTTTTGAATTAATTTAATAGTTTTCTCATTAGTTTTCTCTGTTCTCGTGATATTGAATTACGTATCGAAACATTCTATTAATTAATCATTTAATTTGTTTTCGTTCAATGAAAATGACAGTCAGTTCGGACCCAGAGTTGGATCGAAAACTCCTAACAAATAATGAAAATATTAGTGATTTTCGTGATTATGAAAAACATCCGAAGTTTTTGTCGCTTCGATTCTTTATATCGTTCCTCTCATTAATGGGTTGTGCTGTCATGTATATGACTAGAAACAATTTGAGTGTAGCCATTGTTGACATGGTAACTACAATTAAAAGTGAAGGTGCTAACACAAATCTAAATATTTCACTATTGGATGAAGATCATTGCCTTGTTGATAAACTAGGAAGAAGTGATGGCTGGAAGGCAGGTGAATTTAATTGGTCACCTTCTACCCAAGGCATTGTTCTAGGCTCTTTTTATTATGGTGAGAATTTCACATATGTACTTTTAAACCCAACATTCAATGATAAATAGTGGAATAAAATGTCCTGTCTCTTTTCATATTAGGCTACGTATGGCCTCAAATATTTGGAGGAAGGCTTTCGGAGATTTATGGTGCCAAATATTTGATTGGATGTTCGATATTTGTATCAGGGCTAATTAATTTCTTGACGCCCACAATAATAAGACTAGACTTCAATCTGTTCATTATGTCGCGGGTTGTGTTGGGTTTAGTGCAGGGAATTCTCTTCCCCTCATTTATGGCACTGATGGCCAAATGGATTCCTAGGTCAGAGCATAGCACATTTATACCCTGGCTGGATGTCGGCTGTACTATTGGCACAGTCATTGTATCAGCCGGTGCCGGCCATCTCATCGAAAATAACATAATGGGAGGATGGCCTTCAGTTTTTTATATTTCAGGTAAAGTGTGTTCTTATTGACATTTGACTGACACATGTGTTCTAAAAATAGTTGAATGGATGAAAAAACATTATAAATTGAATTTCAATGTTTTTATAATTAATTAATCAAATATTTGCGTCCATAAACAGGAATCGCAGCAATACTTTGGTGTTTGGTTTGGTTTTCATTCATCAGTTCGAGTCCATCGACTCATAGCTGGATAACTGAAGAAGAATTAAATTACATAATGAATGACTCAGAATCTGCCAAATATAAGAATATAAGGAAATCAGTTCCCTGGATTAAAATAATGAAGTCAAAAGCATTTTTGTCAGTGTTAATCACCAAGCTATTATTTGGAATAACGTGGGACTTTATTAGTGCTAAAATTCCCGCATACCTTCAAGACGTCATACATTTCCCCATTTCAGAGAACGGAATGATTTACTCAATTCTGATGATAGCACTGGCGATCACGACATTGTTCTCGGGGTATATTGCAGACGCTATCATCGAAACCAAGAGAATTAGCAAGACAAATGTGAGAAAAATATTTCAGAGCATATCTGGTGTAGGAATGGCCTTATCTCTAGTCCTCATACCATTAGTCGGTTGCAACAAAATAATGAATATTTTATTACTAACTTCGTGTCAACTTTTAATGGGATTACCCTCTGGTGGTGACGTTCCTATCATTGCAGACATGACTGAAGAGTATGCGGGAACTGTATTTGCAATAATGAATTGCATCGGAAGTATCAATGGATTTGTTGTCCCCTATTTCGTGGGCGTGTTTATTGATGATCACCCAGATTCAATGATTTTGTGGAGTTATCTCTTCTACTTTAGTGCAGTTTTAGATGTAATCGGTGTCATTGTTTTCGTGCTCTTCTCAACTGCCGAACCCCAACACTGGGAGTCCGCCGATTACGACGACTACACAATACTGTTCGACAAGAACTCAATCGAACGCAAAGATCTCAAACTCGTCAACAAATACAGTCTATGATATGAAAGTCTAGTAACTAGACTCTAGAACTAGACTCTAGTTCTTTTAATTTATTAAATAAAATTCTAAGATCTCTACGAAACGCAAAATAACTTAAAAATAAAACTTTAATTCAAAGACTCATTTAATTAATATTTGTTTTGTGACCACTAATCATATAATTGCATATAAATATGATTATTATGGGATATGTCCTCACTATCAGCCATTAAATTGATTGTTTGGTAGTCAACACTTTCATAATGATTGGACGATGAACTCAATTCTCTGTTGTATTTGACACTCAATTCTTTTATATCCTTTTTCCTATTCTTTTTCCGTTTTCGTTGCAAAATATAAATCGAACCAAAAATAAAGACGAGGGTAAGAGTTGTCAAAAAAGTTGATATGAGTGTCACAATTATAACCAAGAAGTTTGACTCATCCGACGATTCCTTATCAGAATTTGTCTCATTTTTTCCACCTGAATGATAAATGAGTAAAATATGGTCTTTTCATATACTTAATATCTATTGTCAACTTACCATGTTCTTCGCAAATATCGAAATCATTTGTCCAGTTACCATCTTCTTGGCAATATAAATAGTGGTATTCAGTTGACTCTTGGCTATTATTACATTGAAACTGTATTTTGCTGTCAACAGCGGCCAAAAGAGTGTCATTGAAATATTCAAAATATTCGAACGAAAGGTTTTTATAGTGAAGAGAATCCCAATCAAAGTGTTTGATTGAACAAGTTCGAATTGGATGCAGTGGTTGAAAGTCTTTATCCCAATTACCCTCAAACATGCAATTGACTGATTCATAGTCTGCTCCCCATATTCTATACCTGTCCGGTTTAGATGCATATATGCTAACTGTGTTTCCCGAGTCAACAATTGATCTAGTATTTAAGGGAAGGTCAGGAGAACCACATCCGCTTTGAAACCGAAACACAGATATTCTTATGATTCTTGACCTGAATTTGTTCTGTGAGTCAAAGGAAAACCTTAAAGAATTTGGTTTATCTTTGCCTTCAATTTCGTAGTCGAAGTCAGACTTCGCTTCACAAATAAATTTGAATTCAATGACAGAATTGAATTCTGATAGTCTTTGCGATGACGTCACACAATTGCGGTAATCGTTAATGAACAAGTTCACTTTTAAGTTTAACGAAAAGTCATCTGACAGTATTTGTAAATCTAATTCAACGTAAGATATTCTCGATTTTGGTCGGTATTGAATTTCAAAATTAAATCTTTGCGACCAATTGAGCTTGATAAATTCCAAATATTCGAATGATTTATTGGTGCTAAAGTCTTCGCTATTTTTAAAATCAATATAATTGACCTTGTAGTTCTCAACCTTCAAACGGATGCTCTCCTTGACAGCTATTATTTGAATTATTAAAAATTAACAAGGTATTTATTGGTAGTAAAATAGTAATACTTACCACATTTGGGTATTTTGGGCGTCCATTTACCCCTCACACACCTCCTTACACTGCCATACACCTGTTTGAATTCTTGTTTGCACTGATAACTAATGGTTTGACCCTCGTGAGCAGTAGATGTGCGGCCAAAAGCATAAGCGCCCATTGGATCACCAGGAGGACCACATGTGCTCTCAATTGTATAAAACATCGCCAAAGTTGTGATCAGTTTTAATACTGCCATAAAAATCATTCAGATATTATTAGCTGTGTGAACATGGGCATTTGTCATCCCAACAGTTTTTAATTAATTAGATTCAACTGAAATACATTTAATGGGAAACAGGAATGACATCAAAAGGGAAATCAACTTTTGTTTGAAACTATTTTTAGACTCATTCATAATTTTCCATCAGGGTACTTTTCTTTCCATTATCAAACTTATTGAATAATAATTAAACCTGGATTCTTAGATTATAATTGGGGTTTAAAGTGTTGTATCAAGCTATGACATGTGTGCAAAGATTGTACTAGTTAATCCACAAATCATTCATCGGAGTCAATGACACAATGACCTGGCGCAAATTTCGGTAATTAACACAAAAAATAATAAATTCTGGAATTTTAACCTAATATTGACATAAAGGATAAAAAACTAAAAATTATTATATGAAAGTGTTAAGGTGCTCCAATTACTAAAGGTGTTTCCATTAATTATATTTCATTTTGAAAAATAACCAAAAAATAACCAAATTTACAAAAATGACAATCGGTTTCACAATTCAATTGATGGCCGTTTCAATGGTTATCATATATCGGGAGACAATACACAAGAGAACAGTCGAGACAAGTGAATGGCTTAACTCATATGATTACATTGTGGTCGGGTCCGGTGCTGCCGGTTCTGTAGTGGCCAACAGACTCAGTGCAGACAGAAATACAACTGTTTTGTTATTAGAAGCGGGTGATAGACAAACCATATTGACTGACATACCCGGCACTGGGTTTTCCGGTCGGGGCTATATTGGACTTCAGTACGATTGGAATTATACTTTCGTTAAACAATCAGTTGGTTTGGGTTATGCCAATCAAACAATAAGTTTACGCCATGGTAAAGTGCTCGGTGGTTCATCTTCTGTAAATGGTCTGGTATATAATCGAGGAAATAAAAGAGATTTTGATGAATGGGCTCAGAATTTTGGTGCCAGAGGTTGGAGTCACAAAAGAATTTTGCCCTTTTTTATCAAATCTGAAAAGAATTATGACCTAAGACTTGTGCAAAAAAGTCGAGGCTATCATGGGATCAATGGTTCCATTGGTATAAAATCCTACAGAGACCCAGATCCAATCTTTGTTATAATGGAAAGACTTTTCAATCAATTGGGTTATTCAACTGTTGATATAAATGGTGGCCAACAATTTGGTACAGCCATCAGTCAGTCATTCATAAGTGGTTATGGATTGCGTTCGAGTTCTGCCAACGGATATATAGATCCAAATCCTAATCCAAAGAATTTGAAAATTTTAATCAATTCTTTAGTGACCAGAGTTTTGTTCGAAAAGATGACGGCTGTTGGGGTGGAGTTCCTCAGGAATAACAAATTATTTGGAGTAAAGGCTAATCGTGAAGTAATTCTGTGCGCAGGTATGCCCTCCGATATCTACTTTTAGTTCAATTTGATTTTGATTTCCACTGAAAGGATCGCCAAATTCACCACAGATTCTGATGCTGTCCGGTATCGGACCAGAAGAGCATTTGACTCAAATGAAAATTCCTGTTATTGCAGATCTTCCCGTCGGTAATAATTTGCAAGATCAGCCTTCACTTAAATTAAGAGCTATTTTGAGATACAACAAACTGTCCGAAAATATACCGGAGATGAATGTCGAACAGATGTTTGAGTTATTTACACGATTTTCTGGCCCTCTTTCCCGAAGAGTGTCATCCATTTTGTATGAGAGCAGCAAAAACAATGAGGACAAGGAATGGCCTAATCTTATGCTTCAGACGACTTTGGCTGTAGATTATATCAAAAATGTAAATCAATCGGTGGCTCAGTATTGTTGTTATCGCAAACAATGGACCGAATATTATAAAGAATTAGCGGATAAGAAGTACATCGAGCTTGAGATGGGCTTGGTCAAACCTAGAAGTATGGGCACAATCCGTCTCAAATCAAACGTTCCATTAGAAGCGCCATTAATTGATCCGAAACTGTTGGCACATCCGAAAGACTTGGAAGACTTCATAGAGATTATCAAATTGTCAATTTTCCTTGTCCAAAACACTTCCCTTTCTAAATATGTATATTTTCCCAAAGCACCAATTCCACCCTGTCCTTATTGTCCAGAACGACCTCTCTATCAGTGCGACCGATACATCCGATGTCTGATCAGACAAACAACTGTAACATATGGTCAGAGCGCCGGCGGCTGTCGAATGGGTTCAGTGGACAGAAACGATGTGGTGGTCGACCCGCGGCTCAAAGTTAAAAATATTAATGGACTGCGTGTTTGCGACGCTTCAGTTATGCCTCGAGTAGTGAACGCCTATACCGGGGCCACAACTTTCATGATCGGCGAGAAATGTGTTCAAATGGTTAAAGAAGATTATATTGCAGGTACCAATTATAACCACAATTTGGAAGAAAGTCAACATGGTACACAAAACCAAACACATCAGTCCTTTTGAGACCATAAGCCATACGATAGGGAAACTTCGTTTGTTGTCTGCCATCCCTTTGACTATTATATGACAGCTATAAAACTCATTCCAAATAAGATTTTAGATTTAACCTAGTACTTCATAGATTCTTGAAAATTCCCATATTCAAAGAATTTTAACCATATTTAGCAAAACTGAGTTTAAACTGGATATATTACATATATACAGCACAATTTAAACTAAATTAAGTTAATTAAACTTAAACCCAATTTAATGTCAATTTAGGGACAAAATAATAATTTTGTTTTCATCTTTTTCATACATAACCCTAGGATTTGAACATTTTTGAAAAACCACTTCCCTGGCGCTTCTCAAATAATGAAATTAGCCATGTATCAATAAATAACCTGAAATGTGCCACAATTTGTGTGACACAAACGAAGTATCCTCACTCTATATTTATTATTATATACAATCGAACCTCGATTTAAGAGACTGCGATTTAAGGGAATTTTGATATAAGGGATAGAATTTTGGAGCACCGAC
>JAQGCS010001772.1:0-12324 GCA_034702105.1 Fuscozetes fuscipes | reverse complement strand
ACGAGCATTACTTCCCTCCGATACCTTTTAGTGGCCACAGACATAAATGTTTCCGGATTAGCCGGGACATTTCCCTCGTCGATTTTAAATAATTTTAATAAATCTAAATGAAATCACTAAATGCTTGATTGAACGCCATTTTAATGATTGAAACATTTTATTCAACTTGCTTGTTAAAGTTCGTGAATTCATTTAACATGGGAATCCCATAAACAGAAATTTCTTAAGAGATTTCTCAAGAAATTTCTCGATGAATTTGGAGAAATTTCTTGCCTTATTTTCAAATTTCGAGAAATTTTTAAACACTAGTATCATTTAATATCACAAAAAACAGAACACTTTTTTGAGAGATCATAGATTTGAGCGTCAAAATTGAGGAAATTATTTTAATCGATGTAAATTCAGGTTTTGAAAATGAACCTGTTTCATAAAATTTTTAAATAAATCCTATTAATATAAGAATACTTGAATAACATCATTAATCAATTATCAAATATATACAGTTAAAAAATCATTGACCATATTTTAATTTACTAGGTAATCTCTAATTTTAAAATAATGATTTTTATTAATGATTTCAATAGACTATAACTTATAGTCTATAAGATTTTGAAAACAATTTATTGAATATCGTTGTAATCATATTCAAAAGAAAATAAATATTCGATTTTTGGCTCATAATGTGCTAAAAATTCATTTTTACTTATATGTGAAGTTATTTGATATTTTTGGTGAATCCCAGAGACGTTTCAATGCATTTAGAGTTTGGCATAAATGTTGGTATTTATGCAAACAATAATTGCAAACCAAAGAATCATAACAACAGTTATTCTCATTTGAATGAAAGAATTAGTGCATAAAATAAGTTTTTATTGAGTGAGAGGTTAACGCTTTCGAACGCATAGTATTCAATAGAATTCATTCTTAACGCTGTTTCCAATTATTTTCAACTTTTATTCAATACTTGTATTGATTGGAATAAAAGTGATTTCATAACTCCCAAACTTATTGAAAGTCGTAAAATAAGTTTTAATGAATAATTGATGAATACATACCCAGGTAAAGAAAGCTAACAGACAAACCAAATGTTTGACGAGACCTGCGATGCAACCCATTCTTCTCATATACTATTCAAGTCTTCAAAACTTTAGAGTATTTTACATTAAATTTAGACAAATATTAGAAGAAATCCGAAAACATTTTGTTAATGAGTTGACAAAACATAATAGAAATGTAGTTTCAAATCAAATGTTTATTAAATTAAATAATTTAAATGTAAAATATGACACTCATTCATAAAAGTGCACAAAACCTGAGACTTGACCAAACTCTGTGGTAGTAGTGGTTTGAATGAGTGTTCAAAACTTTGTATCGCATTCACAGCGCGAAAGCCTTACTCAATAGAAAACTTGCTTTCTTTCTGTTGGTTCGCTTCACTGATTTCGTATAAGTGTTGTTCAGTTCAGTCATATATGCATTAGTGTTCGCAAACACTCTTCAGAGTCTATGGTCAACACAAAAAATAGCCATGTTTATGTTTCCAAACATGTACTTAAACAAACATGTAGTATAGCTAGTTTAGATATGATATTAGTCAATATTAAATGACTAAGTTAGGTTTGAATTTCAAATTTCATAAATGATATTTAAATGAGACGATCAACAGATCTTTGATTTTAATAATCAAATTACTTGAGTTCCTATTATTGAATAATCGATAAGGATTTGGCCTTCTTTTGTTAATTTACATTAAGAAATATTTACTTTTCTTTCGACCAGTATTTAATGTACTTGACATTTTTTTAAAGCTTTACCTTTAAGATTTTATTTATTCGAACAATTGGGAACGGATACAATTAAATATATTTATCGCAATTCAATTTTAATCATCAATTTTTCTATTTAACTCAGCATCCTAGTTTTTCACTACATTTATGATAGCAAATAATAGTACATAGTTTTGTGCTTAACCCCTTTTAAAGATTGTTTATAATAAATTTCTTAATCTTCAATTGAAATTCTAAATATTTCTGGTCAGAAGAAATCGGTCACTGCTACATATATACCAAGTTTTAAGAATTATTCTTGAAGAAGTTTTGTTCAATAGTAGGCTTAAATAATGAAATATTTGTAAATTGGTTTAAAAATAAAGTTTTCCCATTAAAAGTGTGTCCAAATAAACCGGAATATAAATGTTTGCAACACTAATATATAATATCGAGAACTACCACATGAAATGTCGTGGCCTTAAATATAAGCAGATCTGCAATCAAATGCTCGTTAAGGGTATAAACAGTTTGGAAATTTTGCAAACAGTTGGCGACTGGCGGTCATCCCGGTCAACATTAATATACCAGAAGTGCATTCTCTTAAAATAATAGATTACAGAGTGAAGAGTTGGGACAAACTTCAACTGTTTTACAATACTTTGTGCAATAATTGGTGCTAGAGTTTTTGCACTTTTTCTGTCTTATCCTTCAAATATTGAATGTCCGGTGAATTTCTAAACGCCTGAGTCTATAAAAAAAGTATTGCTCTACACTCTAATGTGAATGCAGTAACAAAATTGCATTCATATTACAAACTTCTTGATTATAATCTCAACATTTAATGCCGTTTAATACATATTTAATGAAATGATTTTCAGATACACTCGAGCACCGTATTTATCAAGCAGGTTCGTAAGAGTCAAATATAGATATCAAAATGTGATAAAATTGGTCTCAAAATGACACTAATTGTTGTATAAATGAATTCAAAAATTGTTTGTTAAAATCGGTATTGTCATGAAATTGGAGGTTGATAAAAACGACCCTCAAGTGTGTTTTTCACATCGTTTATACTCAGCGTATGTAAGACCCGAAGGTATGACGCGGAGTTATATTGGGATTCGAACCCCAGCCATTCAGCCCAGAGGCGAACGCGATGGCAGTTGCGCCACTGAGCTTGGCTACCCTCAAGTGTAAGATACTTTCCTTTTCCTTAATCACATTGTGGGCAGGGAAGAGACGAGCATTGCTCAAATTTGTTGGTTAATATCTATTTTAATATCTTATTTACAATATCTTAAATAATATACATTTATTTTAATTATAAAATCATATAAAATATGAATTTAATCGCATTTAACCCAATCTTTGATGTCTTCATCGCTGACAACATCAGTCTTTTCCCAGTCATCGCTTCCGGTTTCAGATTTATGTGTATCGCTTGAATCCGGAGTAGATCTGATTGACTGCAAGTCAGAGCTCTCAATGTTAGGGTTCGGAAGCATTTCTCCTTTGATTTGTTGACTTTTAGAGAAAGAACTGTTTTCTCCCAAAAGTTTTATTTCAACAGAATTTCGATTCAAAACATTTGAATCATCGGTGGCTTTAGAATCACGTGATTTGTCGTCTATCTTCTTGCGTTCGGTTTCTCGTAACTGATTAACTCTATAGTAATATCTGTGCCAAAACTCGACGTCAGACAATGATTTGGGAACCAATTGGGAATAAAATTCTTGCATTTGTGGAACAGTCTTAAGCAAGTTATCCATTTGTCTTTGATAGTCAAACAGATTGAATGTCATTAACCAACTCTCATAATGTTCGGGCGGACCACTTGGCTCATGGCAATAGGTCTTGAAGTCAGTTTGGATTTGGGCTAAAAGTTGCGGCCAATCCTCGATTGCAACCAATTTTTCCCCACAAAAAACATACATCTCATCCTCGTCTTCGTAATAGTTTCTGTTCATAACAAAGGCGTCGGCGATACTCGACATAAACTCAGAGAACGTGTGTTTGGCCTTATTCTTCAGATTAGATGTCCAGTCCTCTGAAGTGTTTTCACTGGATGTTTGCTTTTCTGAATCTTTGGCTTCCGGTACACTACAACTCAGGTCTTTTGTTTGTGGAGTTTCCTCAAACTTCTGGTCAATTCGGTGCTCAAACTCCGGGTCCAGAGTCTGACTGATGCCAGTAATGGTGTCTTTCATGGTTTGACTCATATAAGAGGCTGTGTTGGAGACGACGGAAACGGATTCGCTTTGAACCGTTTCTTTCAATTCATTCAAATCACGTTTAATTGACTCAAATGTATCCGTCGACTAAATAAATGCATTAAAATATGGTTTCTTAAAATAGTAGACAAAACCTTTTGAACCAAAGAAGTCCACCAGGAAGACGATGGCCTGCTATGGCTTCCCTCATACGTTTGCGTCGATTCAATTTCTTTCTTAGTATTTTCATGGCTTTGTTCGTCACTTCTGTTTAATCAATAAATAAATATAATTAAAATGCTTTTAATTTTTACACAAACCTTGACTTCGGGTTTAAATTGTTGTCCATATCTGATGGAAATGCAAATCATATGACAACAGATCTAAACAAACATTGACTGCAAAACAACAACAGTTTGCAAACAGATGTCATGTGATTTGATTTCTCTTAAACATAAACAACACAAACACAACGTTACAAATAATTAGCTGAAGGGGCAAAATATTTTTAAAATGGGAGAGGTCTCGCTTTTCAAATAAATTTAGATAAAATTACAAAGAGTAAAAGAGCCGCATGAATTTTAAAACAATAATACAAACGTTAAATGAATAAAATTTCAAATAGTTTAATCAGTCGAAGAATAAAAATAGATAGACTTGATTCTAAATGATTAAGACTCACATCATTATAGTGTATATGAATGGCATTAATCACGATATTCAGCACATGTTCTGATGTAATGTTTTTTTGGCTTCAATTTGATTAAAATTTTAGTCAAAATTTAATTTAGATTTTAATAAGAAGTCAATTGAATTGAATTGAAATCTGAGACAATGTTATCGCTGTCTTCACAACTGTTTGGTCGAAGAGTTTTGCATTCATTCAGATATAATTGCATTAAAACAATTCAAACCAAAGCAAATAAATTGGAGAAAACTCTTCAGTTTAATTCAAAAGCCGGTAGTAATGGATTTCAACAGAAGCTCAATAAACTGGAATATTCTTTGCGAAGAATCGGCAAGATCACTTTCAATGAATTGAATCAATGTCTTAACGAATTGTCAAACTGTAAGGCAATCCATTGCTTTCTAAGATATTTGAATAATTTTGTTCATAGCGTCAACAATAAGGCCGACCACCACTCAGAGTCTTCTTCTCATCAGAAGCTGTGGAGCTCTTGTATCGGATGAAAGTCCCGAAAGACGACAACAATTGTGTCAACGAATATTTGAAACCCTTTCAGAAGTAACCGATTTAGACGTTTCTCATTACAACCAATTGTTGAGAGTTTTCATCGAAAATAATTTGGAATTGAATGCCATCAACTTCTTGGAGAAGATGCAGATGAAGGGTATTGACCCAAATCGGGTCACTTTTATTCTTATGATCGAAAGGTTTTGTCAAAATGGAAATATTTCCGAAGCAATCAAAATATTAGAACACATGAAGAGTAAAGATATGGCTATCAGTGAATCCGTCTTTAATTCTCTGATTTATGGTTATGGAAAAGCTGGAGATATACAGACAGCGGAACAGACTCTCGAAATGATGCGCTCTTCAGGAGTGGAGCCCTCGGCTGATACTTATACGGCTCTGCTCTGCTCTTATGCCGCAAACGCCAAAAATCCTGAAACCGAACAAAAGATTAATAAAGTTTTTGACGAAATCAGCAAAACTGAAGTCGATTTGTCTGAAAGCGATATTTTTAAAGTCTATAAAAATATAGCTTTAGTCGACTCCGAGTCTGAGTTATTGGAACCATTACTGAACAGAATAAACAAAACAAACAATTATAATAAGGAGTGTTTAGATGTGATCAATGATCTCTTGTTTGCCAATAAAGTAGAGACAGCTCTCAAACTCTATGACACTATGACTGCGTCTGAACAGCAAATCAATAGAAAAACAGTCGGAAACACTTTAATCCGAAGTATGGTTCGCACAAATGTTTCGCCGCAAACAGTGATCAGTGTTTGCGAAAGACTTCAATCAGAGGGAAAGAATGAGTCCTCCTTCAGAAATGCAGTGGAGTATGCCCTCTCCTATTCCAATATTAACGATTGTCGAACATATTTAAAAAGATTTGGTGAGGAACAGCCCCTTAAAGTTCACTTTTTCTTTCCGCTTATCGTCAAATGTGAAAATGAGAGCCAAATATTGGATATTTTGAGTGAAGATATGTCACCATTTGTGAGCGCATCTTATACTCAATTAGCAGAACTCTTTATTGATTATATTTGGCCTAAAAATATATTAGACGTCCACTCATTTATGGAAAAGTGTAAAGATATTGGCTTTTCGTTTGTGGTCACGTTCAATTCTTTAATTCGACATTACATAAATAATGATCGACTCCAAGAGGCCATTCATTTGATGTCTTCACCGAACTATTCTTCTGTCAATTTTGTCAGAAGAGATATTATCTCTGATTTAACGGATTGTGTGTTGGGAGGAAAGACTGCTTTGACTGATGTCGTAAAAGCCCTTCAAATCATTAATAAAAGTCAGAGATTCTCCAGAAGTATGGAAACAGAAATGACTGACCATTTCGGGCAGTTTTTGCTTAATTTAATCCGAAGACGAATACCACAGACTCTTATTAATCGTGTTCTTCACGCCTATGACAACAAATCAATTAAAATATCTGAGGTTTCGGTGAACGCCATTTGCGATCGAATCACTTTAAATGATGAAAATGAAGAGTTGTTAAACAAATTGAAGGCTAAATCTTCTGATGATTTGAGAGGGGTCATATATCATGACATCGACGATATCACAAAACCGCGCAAAGATATGACTCCTGAAGAACTCGAGAGTCACTTAATAGAACTCAAATCTAAAGGTCTGAATACAAGAGGAGTGTTGAGAAGCCTTCTTATGTCATATTGTCGACGAACCCGATTCGCTGAAGACAACAAAAACGACGTTTTAGTCAATGAGTCGCGAAATCGAGTCAAACAAATCTTAGCCGAACTCAAAGAATCTAATTTCGAGTTCTCAAACGCCATGAGTGCGATGCTAATGGACTTCTTCGTCAACTGTGGAGACATCGATTCGGCACTCGATATGAAATCAAATATTGCAAAAGAATTTGAAATCGATTCTTTCAAAATCTTTAATTTTGCGACACTTTATGTCAAAAACAATGAAATCGAAAAAGCGATTAATTTGATTAAAGCAGAAAATTCACGAAAATCAGATACAATCGAAGGCGAAGAAATCTATACTCATATCAGTCGAGTTCGAGATATGAGTATTTTTCGACTTCTGAATAGTCTTATTGAAGCGAACGCCGACTTAAAACTTTTGAAAGAAGTTTTTGATCTCTGCATTCATTACTCGGCAATGACTCCGACTTCGGTAATGGCCGGACCTCTTGTAAAGTACCACATTCTTAAAGGAGATTATTCCGAAGCTTTAAAAGAGTTTGAGAATTGTGTGGAAAACTACCGCATCACTCCATGGAAGGGACATCTAATGACACAATTCCTCGACAATGGCGATCAAATGAGTCTCCAGCGAGTGGTCGACTGTTCTAATAAAATACACGGAGAGATGAATACAATTTGGGAATTAGCGGCTGTTTGTGTTGAAGCGGGTAAAATGAAACAAGCTAAAAAGTTATTGGACACACCCGGCCTCAGAGTCAAACAGCAGAAGATTGACAACATTTGTGAGAATATGATCAGAGAAGATAAAGTCGATTCTTTGGAACAATTCATTCGCTGCACTAAAAACGTGTTTGACTTAAACCGCGACCGAATGCTCTATCATCTGATCAGAGGCTATATGAAAATGGAAAGCCCTCAAAAGGCTCTCAATTGTTGGACATTAATGCAAGAGGAGGATATACAGCCCAGTGATGCTACTCTTATTCTTTTGGCTAACTTTTTAAAGCAGAATAACATAACTGTCCCTTTTGCTGTTCCTCCCGATCCGATCCAGACCTTCAAACCTAGAGAAAAAGAAGTGAGTTCAACGGATTTGGATGATCCGCTCCACAAATTCAATGAAGCGCTTAAAAGCGGTTCCATCAATGAAGCGCTCGATATCAAGAAGTCATTAGAATCTGAGGGCAAATCCCTTCTGATGTCACAAAACTGTTCACTAATTGAGACTCTTCTCAACTCTGATCGAATCGATGAGGCATTTGATATTTCGAAGTCATTGTTAACCTCCAAAATGTTTCCTTCGCCGCGAATTTTACGTTATCTCTATTCAAAACTGTCTTCAATCGGAGACGTCGAGAGATTAGAGACAATGGGATCCCTTTCCCCTGATTTTATGCTTCAAAACAATTCGTTTACTAATGCGCTTTCATTTGCTTATATCAATAGCGGAAAAATCGATGAATTAATTGATGATAAGTTGCTTAAAATGAAACCCTTTCCTTTGGGCGGCTTTTTACAAGCAATGGATGTTAGACCGGACCTCGAGGAACGTTTGGTTACGATAGCAAACGAATTGATTAGTGAATCAGATTATCATTTGCCTCTGAATATGGTTTGGATTAGTTTCATGAAGAAGGGTCGATACGATGACGCCAACCTTATTTTCAAATCATGTCCTAAACTAAAAGATTTCCTATTATTCAGTTCTCTTTTGGATTCGATTCGAGAGAATAAGAACATAGATTTGGCCAAGAAGTTGGTCGAAACCATTTCCCAATCAAATCTGACGCCGAAATCTGTTGGCATCGCATATTCAGCACTAATCGATGCTTATATCGAATCAGAACAAATCATTGCAGCCGAAGATATTGTGGTTAAAGAAGTGATTAATTGCACCAAAACAAGAATTGATCCCAAGTCTGAGGTCGAGGCAAAGCTAATAGATATCCAACATTTGAATCGTTCGACACTCAATCGGTTGGTTCGAGCGATTCGAGAGAAAGAGCAGAGAGACCCTAAGTTTAATATGTCATCGAACAGAACTACACCCACTTCCTCCTCTTCAGACGATGACTTTAGCTCCAGTAGTAGTGACGAGGAAGTAGTTGACATCAAAAACAAGTAATTCAATAAAATTTTAGATTAAATTATATTTAGTTTGAGGTTTGCCTCAAATCCTAGCTTTTAATTAAATCATTTGAGTCTAAAACACATTAATTTTTTTCACTTCTATTGAGAAATAGTTTTGTCGATTTATATAATTTAATAAATTTAAATAAAATTCAATTCAATCGTAACAACAAATTCAACGAATGTCTAAAATGAGTTCAGGAATTGTTTTCCATTTGCTGTCGAACCAAATTCCAATAAATGCCTTTAGTTTTGATGAGTTCTGAGTGGTTTCCAAACTCAGCAATTTTGCCCTTGCAAACCACTGCAATCATATCTGCGTTTTGTATTGTACTCAAGCGATGAGCGATCACCAGAACTATTCATTTGCAGAAATAATGCATTAAATTGCAAGAAATGACCAAACAATAGATTACTGACCAGTTCTGTTGCGCATAACTTTTTCGAGCGCTTCTTGAACTAATGCTTCTGACTCTGTGTCCAAAGCACTGGTGGCCTCATCTAATATAAGAATTTGAGGGTTTTTAATGAGAGCCCTCGCGATTGCAATCCTTTGCTTTTGACCGCCAGAAACAGTAACTCCACGTTCGCCCACAACTGTATGATAGCCTTCGGGAAAACGTTTTATAAAGTCGTCTGCATTCGCCATTTTAGCCGCACTCATCACTTCCTCGTCGGTGGCTTCCGGTTTACCGAAACGTATATTTTCCATAATTGTTGTGCCAAAAAGGGTGGGCTCTTGATTTATGAAACCGATAACATGTCCCCTAAGCCATGACGGGTCTAATGTCTTGAGTTCATGTCCGTCAAGTACTATAGAGCCGGAGTCTATATCATAAAATCTTTCTAATAATGAAGCGATGGTAGACTTTCCTTCGCCAGAAAGACCACAAATAGCGGTCACTTTCCCCGGAATTAATGTCAGATTAAAGTTATGCAACACTTTGTGTTCATTTCGAGTCGGATAAGAAAAGTAAACGTTTTTGAACTCAATTTGCCCTACTACTCTATTCATTTTCAATCCCTCATTGAGAACCACTTTAGGCTCGATATCCATGAATTCGAAGACTCTTGTGGCGGCCGACACACCCCGAATGTAGTGACCGAACAGAAGAGATAACTGAGAGATTGATTTCTGAATGGTTTGTGTGGACACCAAAAACGACATTAAATTTCCAGCACTTATTTCATCGGTTGATAACAATTTGCCCCCGTACAGAAGTGTGGCCAACACTATCGAATTGAGCCCCAAATTGGTCACTCCCTGTAATACTCCGATACCGATCCCCAAATTGATATTTAATTCTTCGGCTTTTGATAATTCTTTGATATAAACTCTGAACAGCAAATTAATTAAAAGAAAATAAAATTAATTTCAGAGCAATTGTTTACCGGCTCTGACTTTCTTCCATTGCAAACGCTTTTACTGTTCGCACGTTATTTACTACTTCGGAGGCCACTCCCGACACTTTGGCAGTCTTGATGAAAATATAAAATTAGAATGTACTAGATTTTAAATCAATTGATCTTACTTGAGCTTGAGCTTTTTTGGACATTAGCCTTAGGAATGAGCCTAAGAATGCCCCAGAAATGACCATTGATGGCACTATTAGTATCATCCATAGAGTCATTTTGGGAGAGATCACAAATAAAGATATAGAGCACCCGATTATCTATATATAAATTAAATACTTAATTATCAAAGTATTGTCGAATTGATTGGAATACTTGAGTAAAACTTCTTAATCCTTGTGAAACACACATTTTGAAAGAACTCTTGAATTCCTGGACATCATTGGAAAGCCTACTAATTATTTCTCCTGATTTATGCGAATCAAAGAAAGAAGTGTCGAAACGAATAATCGATGAAAATAATTGGCTTTTAATACGGGAAGCGGTCTTTTCGCCAACAATTGAAAGCGAAGAGATGTATAAAAATGTGAATAAACTCTTCGAAATAAAATTAAAATTTCACTTAAAATGAATAATTGATTTAGTTTTGAATACTTGGAGTAAATATAACTGAAACACTTTAAACGCCGGATATTTGATTTCAGTGAAGAACTGATTGGACCAAAATGAAGAGTTTTCTTCGTTCGCAAAACGAGACAATACATTCATAACAGATCCCAGCGATAGAGGAATTTCGATGTTAAGGAGCGCCACAATTAATGCGCTCTGAAATGCATTCAAATATATTTTTAAAACTAAATGAAAATAAATGCAATTCTTTACCGATATTGCAATCAATAAATAGAGTGAATCGGGTCTCACGAAAAGCCACAGTTTTCCGAAATCAAACTTTTCACTCGCGATAGTTTTAGCCACAGATACTAAGTCTGGATTATCCGCAATATTATCTTCATTTTCATCAATACTTAGGTCACATTTAGCTCTGTTTTTATACCAAACAATACACGAAATAGTGAAGAGTCCACCGCTGACGGCCACCACTGACCGAACTTTCGGTTCAATAACTTTCGATATGAGTTTATTCCTGAGAACTGCTTTGTATTGACTTAAGTTATGTTTGAAGACATGATTTGAAGATTGGATGCCTTTGTTTTGTAAGATCCGCACAAATCTGTACATAAAAGTTATCAAATTATTATTTCAATCAAAACTTTGCCAAGAAGTCAGTCTTTGGATAATAGTTCGCAAATTCCACAAAATGGTAAACTAATCCGTATTATAGTGTTTCCGCCGTTTTGTCCCTCAAAGTTTATATTAGGTCCCGACTATGCAGCGTTTAGTCCCACTTAGCTAAGCGATGCATTAACAGAACAGGACTACACCCTGCTTAATTGCCATTAAACGCTGCATAGTCGGGACCTAATATAAACTTTAAAGGACAAAACGGTGAAAAACACTGTAAATTAGTGTCTTAATACTGCCTATACATATACTAGTACAGTGTAGATTCTTTAGGAACAAATTGGTTAAGAGAAATTTCGGCTATAAGCAAGTGAAAGGTAAAGCACCGGTGGTTTCTATGGAGCCTTAATGTAAATCATTGCGGTTACAGGCAATTTTATATAAGCAAATTTCTCTTATAAGCAAATGTATTTGAAACAAATCTCTTGTGAAAGTTGTAAAAGGCTTCGGATATAAGCAAAGACTAAAAGAATGTATTTTGGTCACTATAAAATTTAATAATTTTAGTGTAAACCAGGGATGCCCAAGGTCAGCGGCTCTAGGGGGGGTCTAGGGGGGTAGTTTTCCAACATTTTTCTAGGGAGGGGGTCTAGGGGTAGTAAAATGGCGGACGGAAGTGCGTAAAATGACCGGAAGTCGGCCATTTTGTCTTAAATTAGCTATTATTA
>JAQGCS010001771.1:0-12326 GCA_034702105.1 Fuscozetes fuscipes | reverse complement strand
ACATTTTATTCAACTTGCTTGTTACAGTTCGTGAATTCATTTAACATGGGAATCCCATAAACAGAAATTTCTCGATATATTTGGAGAAATTTCTTGACTTATTTTCAAATTTCGAGAAATTTCTAAATACTAGCTATACCTCATATGTTTTTGGTCTGAGAAACTCTTTAAGGTAATGGACCTTACCCATTCCTGGTTCTCCATAAATCATATACTGGTCATATTTCAGAGATTTCAAATTAATGCTCGGCTTAGTAATTCTTTAGAATTTGATTCTTGGAACATATCTTTCCGCCACATCTCACGAATAGATGGATGAAAAATAAATAGAATTTCATTTTTATAAAAAAAAATTATTCTTATCGCAGAATAAATATATCAGATATCAAAAACAATATTGAATTTACTCAGAAAACTTACAAGGCTTAAGTTGGAAAGTAAACAAGGTGTTTATTTTCTCTTTAATAAACACCTTGTTTATTGAAGCTATTATAATTAATCAAATTGATAGTTTACAAGGTACAAATAGAACAAATAATCCTTGGTAAATGACCAAATGACTTTCTCAAAATCTACCTTGGTGATGACCATTTAGTTGTCCCTTCTTCTGTCCCTTATATACAGGAGAAATATTCTTTCCATACGATTAACACAAATCCCATGTGGATTACAAAATAATCTTTCGATTTTCCATTTGATTTTTGCGACATTTAATGCATTACTGAATATTTTTAAGCAAACCCATTATGGCTCGAATCAAAATGAAGTTTTATACTATCAAAATGTTATCTCAAACAGTTTTGGTAAGAAAATAGAAAAAGATCTGCCTCAGTTGATTCAAAAAATAATATAAAATATTACCAAGATGAAATACATCAGACTATTATAGAAATGAGAAGGTTTGAAGTGAAGGTTAACCAAACAGTTTATTAGAAAACATTAGACAAACATTAAGTCTCTCTTTTATTGCCGTTTATATGAAAATAAGAAATAAATATTTCTTTTTATACAAAGTCTGCGACCATTTCATAAGACATCACTTAATTACGAAAAACGAAATCAACAAAAAAAGACGATTTAATCATTTCTTTCATTTATATCAAGGATGCCCAAGCTCCACGGCTTTAGAGGGAGGTTTAGGTTTGCATTTATTGAATGTGTAAAATTTGGCTAGGAGGGAGTGTACACTTGTAATATTAGATTTTTAAAAATTCCAGGAGGTTGTCAGAATTTTCTACTTTAGTAGGTAAGAACTCAACTCCCTTGGGCATCCTTGCATTTATATTAATTGTCTTCACAGTGAAAATCTAATGCGAGTGCGAATAGTATCCATTAAGATTAACTTTTTCAATCATTTAGACGATCACTATACATTACTGGACTAATGCAATACTCACTAGTTGCAATTTAGCATACAATTTTGTGATTGCTCCACTCAACAAATTAATATTCTATCTTAAGTAGATGTTGCGAGATTCTTTTTTAATAAATGAATAGCTTTTACATTAATGTTTTATAAAGTAGCTAGTCTTTCAGACAAATCTCAGTGAGGAATACCAACAAGCAAATATTCCCATTGGATTACAGTAAATATTAGAGAATTTTGTTTTTAGGTATCTTTTTACCAATCTCAAATTTCTAAGAAAACATTCTTATTTTAGTCCTTTAAATAAACAGTGTCCTATTTTTATAATCTTTAAAGTTTCTAAAAGCATTCTCAATAGTCTTGAGTCAACATTTGGGTAATTTAAGATAAAAATACGATTTGTCCCAGGTGTAGTCACACAAAAATAAATAGGTTTTAAAATTGGAGAAAGAAAAGTTCTATTGAATTTATTTACCAGCACTTATCAAGATACCCAGGGTTCCTGTTCTATCCGATATATGCCCAAATATCCCCCAAATTTTGATGTCCACATATTTATGCATTTAAATAATGTAATTAAGCATGTAAATAAATGTTTGTAAGTAAATTATTTTAAACTTAAAAACAGGTAGATTTTCATTCAAAAAGATGAACTTGGTCTCAGTAATGTTTGATTATAAGAAACCAGTGTTTTTAAAATAGACCTTAAGTTTAAATTCTATAAGTTGTATATCAAATATTGAATATTTATAAGAAAGTAAGTTTAAATTCGGACAAACACGTTGCCATTTGGGCAGTTGTAACATGGTCAATAGCATAAATTTTATGAAAACTGGATATGATTTTTACATATGAAATGTTTTTAATTTAAGAATAATCAAACAAATTTAGACATTCTTTATCTATGATTATCAGTGACAATTTATCGCTTTAAAAATTGGCCCTACATCCAATTCTTATCTTCAGACAATGCGCGCAAGGTCTCTTAATTTTGTGTAGCAAGAGATGGGACGTGGCTTTTATAGAGAATGAGCTAAATATTGATTATTTGAACAATCCTTTGGTTTCCTTCGCATTCGATACACGAATAAAGAAAAAGTTTGATCTATGAGTCGAACGAAACAATAAAAAAATTAATTAAAATTTGTATCAAAATAATGCTTTAGATTTGAAAAAAGCTTAAATTCATGTTCTCTTCAACTGATTAGAGAAAACTTCTTTTGCAATTTTAAAAATACAACACTTAAATTGTTAAGCTTCTATTCAAGTAGAATCCAAGTAGAAAATAATAAAACTTTGTCTAGGCTTTAATGGAGTTCCTAATGATGAGAGCCAGTGAGATAAATTCGAGCACCAACCAATTAGTCTCTGATTTCAAGCTATGAAAATGACAATTTAGAAATAATAAGTCCAAGGCAAAATAATTGAAGACTTTGTTTCAATCTTTCAAGATAGACAAGCTTAAAATACTTATATTATATTTCAGACTTATAAATATAATATACATCTATATATCTAATCCACTTTGTATTTTAAATAAACATAAAATCATTGAGCAAGCAAAATAAATCAAAATTGATTATTACAAATTTATTATGTCAAGTTTCGTAATTGGAACTCATTTAAGATGAAAAGGAAATTGACCTTGAAATTATTAAACAATCTAATCCAAAAAATTTGCCAAGTTGGTATTATTGAAAAGATATAAAATGTGACAAATAAAGAAACACAAAAATGTTCATAATCATATGTAATTTTCGCATTTTCTGATTAATATGCACATATATATCTTTTAATTTATATGATAACAAAATTTCACAATAAGTAGCCTTGTTGCAGAAATGCATGTCCAAAATATCTCAAAATTGTCGTTCCATTGAATTTATCTTAAATTTATAACTCTATTCAATAAATTTGATTAAGATTTTGATGATTGCGTTGATTCATGTTTTCACACTTTTAATCACAAAATCACAACAAGGTTACACCACAACTTTATTGATCGGTATATTGATATTGGTTGTTAAAGATTATTGAGCCATTATTAATAAGAATGGTTTTGCCCTTTTGTGATTTTGTGATACTAGTTTTTACTTGAACTTAAGTAAGGTCTTAAATAAAAAATTTGCTGTCTGGTGAAGTCCCTCTAGGAGCAGGGATAAATTAGGATTTTTGAGTTCAGGGGTTTTTGGACTGGACCCCCCCCCCCCCCCAATGAATATCCCTGATTATATCTAATTATTACCAACATTTTTTCAATCGCAAGGGGTCTTGCACTTTTTTAGACTAATTTATGAAATACAGGTTACAATAAATGAGAGGCAATTTTCGAAACCAACGAAGCAAGCCTAATTTAGTTGACATTTTATTCGTATGTAGAGGAGAGCTGTCATTTGTGTTTCGCTCAAAAAATGTGACGATTTTCTCATCGAAATGACGGTAAAGAAAGTGAATTAAGAAATCGATATCTAATAAGTCTTAACTCAATGGCAAACACTGTCTCAGAAACGACACAATTATTGTCGAAAAGAAACTTATTTCACAATAAGAGTCTAAAGATTTATACCAAGAATAATCACTGACAATGATATAACTTTAAT
Source organism: Fuscozetes fuscipes (assembly GCA_034702105.1). Taxonomy (NCBI): domain Eukaryota; kingdom Metazoa; phylum Arthropoda; class Arachnida; order Sarcoptiformes; family Ceratozetidae; genus Fuscozetes; species Fuscozetes fuscipes. The sequence continues at coordinate 8,360 of JAQGCS010001771.1, read as the reverse complement.
ATCACTGTCGACCATGTCAATAAAGATAAAGGGCGATGGTAATAGATCATGATTTGCTCTGACACACATATACCTAGAGCTATTTACTTTTTTTATTCATTTATACGAAATGTTTCCATCTCAAAATGAAACTTTTGAAGGATAACACCCTAGGTTTATTTTCTTTGGCAACCAATGAAGCATTAAAAGTAAATAAAGGCGAGCAAAGACTTCGAAATTCCCAAGCTACCTTTTACTTTCTTACTTTCTTTAACTAGACTTAAAAATTAAGATGTCAAGAAAGTTTTAACAAATAAACTTCATTTATGCCCCAGAGGTTTAGATAGATGGTAAAATAACGAAGGAAGGTTATTTTAGCTCCTTGGCTATTTTAGTTCATGTTCAAAAATTTTGAATTATTAACATTAATTTGTGTAAATATATTTGTTCAAATTCATCCTTGCACTGGTTGTTCTAAATTATTCATCTAGTCAATAGTAGAACAAAGAAAATATGATTTTAAAGATAAGAATTAATTGAATTCAAAGAAATATTAATAATTCAAAAGAAGTTTTACGAAACACTATTTTCTTAAGAGTTTTACTTTTGTCTGTGTTTTCATTTCCACTAATATTAGTAGAGATTAGAAATAGAGTTAAAACAAACATTTGTATTAATTTTCACGATTTGACGGCTGTTTTGGATCAATACTCTTCCTTATGGATGAGTTAACCCAAGAATTAATGATTTACGCATTTTATTGACGATAACCAAAACACTATTACTGATGATATTTCCATTAAATATGATGTCCTAGACACATTTACAAGCAACGAATTGAGCCAGCTGTCAACACAAAGGCTTTAATGCTAGATCATGCACATTTATAATGTATATTTTTAGTTTTGTCTCAGTTTATTTGATTTCAAATTGATCGATGATCTTTTATGATCTTGTTGACTTAGATATCACGCTATTATTTATCCACTGCGCCAAATGTCACCAGTGTTTCAACTGATAAGAAAGAAGAAGTTATTAGCGATTGGACTGATCTGGTTGTCCGGCGCCTGCTTTGGTATGGCCGAATTGATCTTTTCGAGGGCTGTGCCCTTTCAATATGGGGAGAAGACTATGTATGACTGCAGAGAGACTTTCGATGAGTATTGGGGACGGGTTTATACTCTGGTAATATTTGTGGCAACATTTGCGTTACCGTTAAGTATATTGGCGTTCGTTTACTCCACTATTGGATGTCATATCTGGAGGAATGGAATACCTGGCAATCCGGACATACAGCGAGATGTTAACAGAGAGAATAGAAAGGACAAGGTGAACTTGAACCAATCATTATTTAATTCTAACATTTGTTTCATAAAATAGGTCATTAAGCTCTTGGCAATGATTGTATTCTTGTTCGCCTTATGTTGGCTTCCGATTCACATCTTCACACTTCTGGTTTGGTTCACTGATATTACCAAAGTCCAGACTAAGCTCCAGTACCGGACATACATCTGGTCGTATTTTGCCTGTCATTTCCTATCCATGGGTAATAAAAATAATATAATTGGACTTGCATGTTTATTTTTATATCCTCTTTAGGGCACAGTTTCGTTAATCCGATTGTCTACTGCTTTATGAGCAAAAACTTCCGGGTAAATATTTGTCTAGCTATTAAATATTCTACTTAAGAGTAACTTGATTCTAACATTTTAGATCATTCTTTGCACAATTCTCAGAAGGAACTGTCCCAAGCTAAAATGCAGACGAAGAGAGGAAGCACTATCATAAATAAATGAATAGTCAAAGGGCAATTGTATGTGGACACGGACAACCATGTGGTTTACCCGACATAAATTACTCTAAAATATTAAATTACCTCGCTCCAATAAATAGCAATCCTGTTAACAGACATCAAACCTTTACCAGAGATGAAACATAAGATTAGAAGTTTGAAAGCAAGCTAAACCTTTTTATTGTCCAAGATTAAATTCTACAAAATTAAAAGGTCTGCTCCAGGCAACTAATGAAGGCTTATTTGGTCAATAAGTTTTTAATAATTAATGACTTCAATGAATGGGTTGCACACCATTTGTTCAATTATAAGCGTTTTAAAGACAGGTTAATTTTAAAATTACTTTCTATACAATACATTATCGTTTTTTTAATAAAAGAATCTATTAAATAAAGAAGAGTAAGAGCTCTGTATCCTTTGCTAAGGGCAATCCCGATTAATTTACATTGAGAGCCTACATATCTAAGTATAATGAAGTCACCTTGTTATCATGGTAAGTACTAATCAGCTCTAATACTATTACTAAATTGGGAACATATAAATAGCCACAAACAAAATGAGCTATTTATTCGCTGAAATGAGTTATTTGTTTCCAATTAAGACTAGAACACTCTATTACTGTAATACACATTTACTACTGAGAGCTCAGTTAGCAAAGTATGTTAGAAGTCTATCTTTTTGTGTTAAGGAACCATCTGTTAAATTTTTAATGAAAATTAATCAAGTATGTTTTATTTTTAGGTTCATTGTTAAAAAAAATTCATTTCTTTAAATACACTTTTAATTTTGTAGAATCACCTTTTGGACCAGGTTAAGTTTTATTTTGAAAAACAAAATCAAAAGATATACGAATTCTGTATTTATTCTTCACTTAAAATATTTTTAGAATTCAGTGAAAATATTATATTAAATACTCAGACATTAAAAAAACAATATTTACATATTTTATCGATTTTTCTCTTTGTTTTAATGTTAATGTTTGAAATGTGATAAACGACCAGGGGCATATACAAGCCTTTCTACTAAAGAGATCAAGTATCAAAATGTCAAAGGAGTACTAGTTTAAATAAGGTGAATTTGATTCAATTGAATTTAAAGTCCGACTGAGTTGAATTTAGTCCAGGCAAAAAATCAAAGGGATCAAATAATTTGCAGTGGGTCAATTTAAAAATTAAGAAATTTATGTGTCTCAAACAGACTGAAGCAAAATTTTTACAAATTACCCCCCACATATACCCCTGAAGTCGAGATGCTTGCTTATACCTGGTCTATCCCTGGATGTCTATTACAAAGATAAAGGTTATACTTAATATCGATTTGTAATTTAGAGAATAAAATTTGTTTTGTTTAATACTCATTCATATGGATAACAAATCATTTTAATCTTCAAACTTCCCAAATAATATACTAGGCATAAATGGAGCTTAAAGTTTGAAAATTTGATTTTAAGCTCTTTAATGTAAAGTTGTTTTTGATATGACATGGTAATTCAAGCGTAAAATATTATATTCATCGTTTGATTTGAAACTCTACAATGCAATCGCTAAAAATCAGAATATTTTCCACTTGGTGATTTAAGTCACTAAATCGAAATCTTTTAGTCCTTAAATTTTCAGTTAAAATGCTTTAGGATCTGGTACAAGCCATATCAATGTTAAAAATAATCTATATAATAAATGATGCAAGGCACTTGACATTTTTCTCAATTTTAATAACAAATTGATAAAATATTATATGAAACGATTCAAGTAAAATATAAAATTTTTATTTAATATGTTTCTGGTTATGAAATGGTATAACGACCAAGATTATAGCTAGTAATTCAGTAATTCGGTTTTAGCAAGTTTAAATAATTGAATATTGGTCTTATGATATTCAATGCTAACGAACTCGAGATTGTTGTCAAATGTGTTCTCACACTACTGAGACATTGACCAACATATCTGTTTGCATAAGACGAGTACCTTGCATATCTCCACTATTGATTGACATTTCGGTTGATATACCGAAGCATAAAATTCAGTCAACATTATTATGCTTTGAATAAATATCTTCAAACTTTATTATCTTAGACACAAAGCCTTAAGTAATCAGTTATTATAATTATTTCACCCACTCTTAAGCCTTTATGATATATAATCAGGAACTGCTTTCATGAAAACTTGTCAAAAATTGAAATAGCTTAAAATATTGAACGTATCTGTGAAATCGGTTCCGGGTAATGTGTCAGAAATTGAATCATTGATTCAGACGTCGATAAGTAATAGAAACGAAACTTAATGATTGCGAAACTGTTTCGTCAAATTGGTGTTAAGCTCAAATATAGCGGTTTTGCCGATAATCTAATCATGTTTACTTTTAGAACAATTGAGAGCAGAGCAGAGGAATAGTCATTTGATATGAGCATCAGGTGAGGAATAATATATGCAAGGTGATAAAAATATTCATTACAAAGAGGTGTATATTTTTCTAAAATGTCTAAATTATTCTAGAACAAAGTTATGCTTACTCTTGACTGATTGCTTTTTTAAAAATACACTTTATACTACCTCGATACAATTATACCTTTTAAAATGATGACCTTTATAAAGATCTTGCATATATCTGAAGTAAAAGTTTGATTTAAATAATTGTTTCATACGATTAAAAGTGACGCCAATCTATAAAATTGCTATAAATATGAGAATTGTTTTTATACGAAGACATTGTTAGAAAACTAATCTATCAAAAACATGAAACTGTTTATTGTCATCCTGGCTATAATTGGTTGCGTTATGACCGCTGTCATATCGCCGAAGTGCCCCCAACCAACCGGGCAATTCCCACACCCTCTCTTTTGTGAGCTATACTACAACTGTTGGGAGGGAACGGAAGTCCTGCAGAACTGTCCTACAGGTCTGGCCTTCGATGCGGACAAACACGAGTGCACTTATTGCGACGAGGTGGATTGTGGAACGCGAAGACTTAAAACTCGTATGATCAATTTATTTTTTTTATTTCTTTACATTAAAATAGATTAAGTTTATTTATGTTTTGCACATTAGATCATATTTGTATAAATATAGTATTAAATAATAGCCGATCATTATTCTCAGATGTTCTGGAAAATTTTTTAAAAATAGATTGATCATTGATCTAATGATATTTTTTTTGAACGAGCACTTAAAATTTACATTAATTCTTAGGTTTTAATATACCAAATTTAAGTACATTTATTCTGACCCTGAACAGTTTAAATTTTAAACAGCATTTCACAGTACTAGTGTACAAGGCCAATTCGCCAATTAAATTTATTTTTTTTCTTCTAAAAATAAAATATTAAGAAAGAAAATTGAGCTAATGTATTGATCTTGAAGTTTGTTAATGTCAAGATTAATTGCTTAATTTTGAGTTAACTAGCTTATCTTATCAGAAAATATTAAATTGTTTTCAAATAATTAATTGTTTTCATTTCAAAGCAGCATGCGGATCGTTTTAGCGGACTAGACTGTTATTTTGTTATTGATCAACACGTGAGAGACGAAGCATCTGGCTGATAATTTAAACTCTTAAACTAAAATAACCTTATCAACTTAATTTATTGCTTTTATATTCTTAACTTCTTTTATTTTGTCTGATAATAAATAAACAAATACTTAAATTTCAACAAAAAGATGTAATAAATTTTTATTTACAAGATTAATTAGAACATTTACACAAAAAAAATATTATCAAGCTCTTTCCATAAGTTTATGACACAACAGAAAGTATCGCAAAAATAGAATAAACATTCTGCCGGCTATTTGTCGGGTGACCACAAACTGGTCGCCACAGGAGAAGCCAATGAGCCGTCGCTTATCACTACACCTCTCCATTGCCATGATCAATTTCATTTTACGTCTCATATCGAGAATATCGAAACGTTTGAGAAAACAATTGTGTAAAAGTTTATACGATTTGTTAAACTCAGTGTTTACCGAAGAGGTGAACAAATTGAAGAATAGGTTGAAAACTAGTGTTCCACACAGCAGTGAGACCAGGGTGATTTTGAGGAAAATCAGAATATCTTCGAAAAATGTCAAACGCATTGCAATTAAATTGATCGGGGTCAGAAGGTGATAGATCACAAACAGGTACTTCTTCCAGAAAGTGTTGAACACATGAATGTCTGTACAGATCTTATTCTGTTTGGCCATCAAATAATCGAATTTCGCAGATCTTACGAAGAACCTTCTAATACTTTGGCCTTGCATCGATTTGTTCACCGATTTGATTTGAGTTTTGCAATACAAACATACTATGAAAAAGTAGAGAAAACTGAAATACATGCTTGATAAGTATATGAAACCGAACGGCCAGTAGATCAGCATGGTCAAAAAGGAGTAAATGTTTAGATTAGTACCATATTTGTACAGGACCATTGCAATAACAGTTAGGAACCAGAAAACAATAGTATTATAATTGCCAATGGCCAGCAATTTTCTCAGTGTGGTCACTTTTTTCACAAATATGTCGTACTCTTGCTGGTTCTGGAGGCCCAAAACGGCTATGTGCCTTTCCCCGTCCAAGACCTTGATTATCTCAAACCAACGATACTTTCTTTTGCCCTGGTGATTGAGAAGAAAGAGCATGACAATTGACGTAATACAGCAAATGATTGCAGCCACATAAGTTCCACCCAGGGCATCGCCAACATATCCAAAAACATCGAAGTTTTCTACGTATATGACTCTTGGGTCATTCTTGTCTCCAAGTAATAAAGTGAGATTGATCATCATAAACAACAAGTTTATATAAATACAGTAATAATACTTCATCTTCTGGTGAAAGGCTCGACTCTTGTCCACTCTTTCATTGATTTTATCAAATCTGTAGAAAATCCAATAGTTTCTCAACGGCTCTCTTATGTCGAGAGACGTGAGATTGGGATCCATCTTTTGGACAGCCATTCGTGAGACAAACTCTTTGATCAATGAATAGAGACCTGAGAGAGACAGCATATAAGCCAATTTCTGATTCGCTCTTACTAAAAATAAATGTAGTAAACAACTTTTTCGAACTAAATTCAATATCAAATAAACCTATTGTGAAATAATGGGAATTCAAACGATAATGTCTTTGAATAATAATAATAATAATAATATGTTTAGAGTTTTCCACAAAAATTAAAGCATCTTTATCACAATAGTAATATTTTTTTATTGTTATCGTAATTTTGAATGTTTTTCAATGATAACTATTGAAGTTCGTTTCTTTAAACAATAAAAATTTGATTGATGATTTAGGTTTAATGTCTTTTAAGTTGCAAAATATTTATTAGACTATTTCCAATGCCATAGACCCAGGATCGAATAATATATCATCAATATTATTAATTAATGATAGTGATGATTAATTAATCAAGGATGTCCAAGGTCTACGGCTCTAGAGAGGGGGTCTAATCCGCTGCAAGGCCCAAAATTTCTATGGGGTATACCTATAATATTAAACTTTGGCAAAATTCTAGAGATGGGTCAAAACTCATTTAATTTTAATAAAAAATTTCGGCCCTAGAGGATATATAAACCCTTTTGGGCATCCTTGATTAATGCCATAAAACATTATAAATGTTAATGAAAACTGTTCATGCTTGTTGTGCAATATTTTCAAAAGCAGAGAAATTTTGAATATTCGGTAATTGTATATTACATTGTTATAGAATTTTAAAACAAAACAAAGCTATAAATCATTATAGAATCTATTGATTTGTCTTGATTAATATGTAAAGTAGATTTAATATTAAACATCGATATGCTAAAAGTTATCTTGTTGAATTCCTGCTATTGTGTAGAATCTAGGGGATCATGCAAGGATTATAGTCCCTTCGATCTTTTATCAGATATGCTATGCACTGACCCTTATCTTAATCTTTACACGTATTTAATGTTTAACTTTGAAGCCAACACAGAATAGAGGTAAATATAAAAGTAACATGCATATAAACTGAACACTGATTACTGACAATTGAATCACCATTTGATGTTAACTAAATTCAATCTTAAAACAAAAGCATTGAAATCAACATCAAAAGTACAAAAATTGATTTTATATTATTAAAAAGACACTAGTTTAACTAAGCACGAGTTTGATGCACAAACCAAATATTTATAAAGCAAAATAATTTGAGAATTTTACAGATTATGCAATATTAAAATGGACATTTAAATAGAAAAATTAGCATGTCCACTTATTCAAATTTGTGGCCCTCTAGTGCTGATCTGAACGGGAATCGAGTGAAGTGCTAGTTATGAAAGTTGCTAACATCTCAATCATTTCGGACAAATTTTGACGGAGATATTGAATTTCTAAAAAATACTCGATGTCTATTTAAATGGAACACCTCCTTTAAAAATAGCGAGTTGCATTGATTTTTAAAATTGATAAGTCTAACTACCCTTTATAAACTTGAAAGATCATAACAATTCAAATGAGATCAATTAAAAAATGGATTAAACTCTTTTGCCATTTGTTTTTTGAAAACTTATCATATTTTAAATGATAGCAAAACTGTAATTAAAATTAAATAAACATTTGTTTGAGGAATAAGTTTCACAGAATTCTTGAGAAACCT